>APFE030441080.1:54117-76231 GCA_000404065.3 Pinus taeda | reverse complement strand
GTTTCGAACCATCTAATGTGATTCATCCGCACAAATAAAGTGAAAAAATCAATCTATCCAAAAGTTTAAATAGTAAAGATGAGTTAACCATTAAGAATTAAGTTGTTTCGAACCATTAGTAGTTCGTCCTAAAAAATAAGGTGAAAAAATCAATCTATCCAAAAGTTTAAATAGTAAAGATGCATTTGGTTCTAGAGTTAACCATAACGAATTAGACATTATAAATTAACTGTTAGGATTAGCCGTTAAAAATCAGTTGTTAAATGAATTATTATTGTTGTTAAATTGAATTAAATTAATATATAATTAGAGAATAAGAAACGGTCAGGTTATTGGACATGTCGGAGTAGAGAAAACAGAGTCAGTGTTGCAGAATTATTTTTATTGGTCGAACCTTCGACAAGATGTTGGGAAGTACATCAAATCGTGCACTGGCTTTTCCATTGCCAAACCGACCATCAAGAAGCAATGCTTATATACTCCTTTGTCTACTCCTTGTCAACCTTGGGAATCCATCTCCATGGATTACATGTCGGGCCTTCCTTCTACTAAGCATGGCAATGACTGTGTTTTCGTGGTCATTGACAGATTCTCTAAGATAGTCATTCTCGCAACCTAAAGAAGAGTGTCACAGCAAAAGCCACTGCTAAGCTCTTCTTTGAACGAGTGTGGGTACACTTTGGGATGCCACAGTCCATTATCTCAGATTGGAATAGCAGGTTCTTGAGTACATTTTGGTCAATTCTCTGGTTAATGTTGAATAGCAAGCTCACTAAGTTCACGACCTTCCACCCCCAAACTAATGGCCAAACAGAGGTCATGAATAGGATGATCGTGCACATCCTGCACATGTACAACTCGAAGCATACACACATATGGGATGAAAGCCTCCCCTATGTCCAACGTGTCCAACACAGTTACAACAGAGCTCTCCATAGTTCAACTGGCCACAACCCCTTTCAGGTGGGGTTGGGATTCCAGCCATTATGTCCCATTGATGTGGTCATACCATTTGCAACTACTCAGGTAGATTCAACTCATGTCCAATTCGAAGCTGACAGGGCTAATAGCTTTATTGAACACATTCAACACATCCACCAACGGGTCCATGACGTATTGGACAAAGCCAATGCTAAGTACAAGCAGCACCATGATTAACATCGGGTGCCACACAAGTTCCAGGTGGGTGACAAAGTTTGGTTACATTTGCAGAAGGAGTGCCTCATTGGGCCCCACCCAAACTTTTCCCGCTCCAATATGGGTCGTACACCATCACCAAGGCTGTAAGGGGCAATGCCTTCGAGCTCAACATTTCACCATTCACCGGCCTACACCTAGTATTCAATGTGGACCAGCTTTGACCATACATTAACCCATTGTTGGACACATCCAACGTTGTTGAGCAACTAACACCAATAAAGCTCAATCCAAGCTGCATCAAACAGGCCACAGCTAACAGGATCATGGACACACGAATCAATAACACTCGACAGCAGAGGATCCAGCTATATCGAGTTGTCAAAGTAGGCCAACTGCTTCACGAGGGCAAGTGGTTCACTAGGGACCAGTTTCTACAGAAATTTCTTCACCTTATGGAGGGTGTGCGCATAATGGGGACCATTGCTTCCTAAAGGAGGAGGACTAATCCAGGTGGATATTGGTGGCCACCCACCTATTCCAGCTAAACCTCCAGTCAGTTTCATATTTTTCCTTGATTATAGCAGTATTTACCATTTTTAGCACTTTTTCGGGTCTTGAACTTTCGGAGTTGTTTTGGCCCCCTAAACAACGTTTTTTTGAGGTCCACATCAAGCTACTAGTTGTTCGGGTTTGTCACAAATCATGTATTACTTAGAGATCTTTCCAATGAGGTATCATCTGTGCCAAACGAAGATCATATGACCAAATTACGACCCCGGGAAGTTGGTTGTCCAACTAACCCCAACGGGGCCCACAAACTCTTGGTGTTCAATCTCTTGGGGTTAGGGTTCTGGTTGTTTGGGGTTTTCCTTTGTTGTTCAATAATAAAAATTCCCTTGAGTCTCATTGTAACATAGTTCAGAGGCATGTAGCCGCATCATCTCTTCTCAAAGATAAGCTATCATCGTCCGAGCTAATTTATTTTCATTTTGTATGTAAGCATATTTTAGTTCTTTGATATTAATGAAATGAAGTTTTATTTCTGCTGCATCTCAATGTTTATGTTTGTATTTGTATTCTATTGTGTTTTTGTATAAGTCTGGATCAATGGTATCAGAGAGGTTTGTTCTTTCTCTATTTTTCTTTGCACGTCCCTAATGAGACCAAGGTATAAGGAGTTAGAGCTCGAACTGGTTGAACCTTTGCAAAACCAACCTTGCAAACCCGACGACCTCCCATGGCGGAATAAAATAAAGACAAGGGAGCAGGAGGTACTTTCAAAATATTACTCGAGGAAGGCCTCGAGCAATATAGGAACGCAATGATGGATAACTTTGCCCAAATCCGTCAACGGCTACCCACAGGTGACGCATCTTCATCCAACAGCCACTACAGAGGCGCCACTCCCTTTAAGGTACAAGTCAACTTTGACATTCCCATATTTGAAGTCCAAAAATATGCAAACGAAGTAGATAGATGGTTAAATCTATTGGAACGATAGTGTTCAGTTCATGACTCTTCCAATTGAGAAAATAATACTTTTGCATTCCTTAAAGTTGCCCCCCATGTCAAGGGCTACTGGGAAACCTATCGTGAACAAAAGGATGAGAGGGAACCCTCACTATTTTCATCCGCACCCACTTAGAATTATTTCCGAGACGCCATCGAGGAACAATATTACTTTGTCGAGAGCTATGAAGATCAATACATAAAGTGGACCACGCTGTAGCAGGGAAGGGACCAAGACGTGTTGGTGTTCACAAATATTTTTCATACCCTTCGCACGAAGTTGCCTATCAAGGATTCTTCGTGACACTTGGTACTCAAGTACCACGCCTATCTACACAAGTACATCCAGGACAAGATGGAGTTCCTGCACATCTCCTCGCTTGGCGTCACCTATTGATACGATGTCAAGATAGAGAAAAAATTTAAACAAAAGAAGCGAGACTTTGGATCTGCGAATCTAAAGCAAGAGAAATTTAAACAGAAGAAGCGAGACTTTGGACTTGCAAATCTAAAGCAAGGGAAAGACGTCCCCAAACTACATAATAAACGACAAAACCAAGGTAGGGTGACCCAAGACAACCCGTCGAAGCCATAAGCAAAGAGCAACACCACGAAGACAACGTAAGCAAAGAACAACACCACGAAGAAAAATAAGAAAATAGGGAAACAATGTGATTTACATAAGAGCCTCACTCACAACACAAGCGAGTGTTGAGCCAAGCAGTCGCTGATGGATGAGTTGAAGGCTTCTGAATCAGTTGCATGTTCTGACTCTGAGTCATAACTCGACAAGGGGAATGACAAAGGGAAGCAGATTATTTTTGTGGAGTCTAGTGCCACCGTTGCCACCACCAAAATCCAGAAGATTGATCCCGAAAATCTAGAGGAGGGGGAGCGAATATCCACTCACAGATGTGGGTGAAGGGTTCTCCATAGCAGTTCATTGTCGATAGTGAAAGCCAAAAGAACCTGATTTCAGCAAAGCTCGTGAAGCGGTTGGGTCTACCGACCACACCATACCCGCAATCGTACACCAGCAGATGGCTTCACCAAGGATGAGATCTTTGCATCATCCAGTAGTGTTGTCTTCCTACAACATCAAGCCCTTCACAGTAAGTTATTATGTGATATATTATTAGGCCAACCATATATGTGGAAGTGTCATGTTGTGTGTGAGTCTAGGCCTCACATTATTGTTATTTATTTAGGCAATAAGTTATACAAGCTACAAGAGGTAGCACTGCCTACCGCTATCTCTTTGATATTTGTGAATCAATGCAATAAGATCATTTTTTAGAATGAGAAATTTGTGTTCCTTATGATTCGCACTCAGGGCAAGAAGGAGATCGTGGCCACATCTACAGCCTCCAGACAGGGCTCCTCCACACAACAGCAGCAAATGGACAAGGTCATGGAGGAGTACAGGGACATCTTCACCTCACCCACAAGGGTACCCCTACACGGTCAGGTCAAGTACTCCATTGATTTGACCCCAGGTATGCCGCTACCCAAAGGGCTTATCTATCGATGCTCTATTCCGGAGAACGATGAAATCAAGAGGGTGATTCAGGAGTTGTTGTAGAAAGGGCACATCGGGCCAAGTTCATGACCCTGTGAGCACCTAATCATGTTGGTACAAAAGAAGGATGGGACCTGTAGACTTTGTATCGACTATCATGTGTTGAGTATGATCACTATCCGGAATAGGTATCTAATCTGATGGATTGATGACCTTCTAGATTAGCTCAAGGGGGCCGAAAGTTTTAGCAAGATTGACTTAAAGTCTGGTTATCATCGGGTACAATTCGAAGCCTCTGATGTGTGGAAGATTACCTTCAAATCCAAGGAGGGCCTTTTCGAATGGCTAGTCACGCCTTTCAGATTGGCGAATGCCCTTGCAAACTTCATGAGGTTGATGGACGACATCTTGCAGCCCTTCACAAACTCATTTGTGGTAGTGTATTTAGATGACATCCTGATCTTTAATCAGACTTAGGACGAGCACCTCCACCATATTCGAAAGGTCCTCCAAACCTTGCGACAACACAAGTTGTGTGTCAATTTGGAGAAATGCACTTTTGGTATGATCCAAGTTCAATATCTGGGGTACATATTTGATGAGTGGGGTGTGCATTTGGACGCAACCAAAATACAAGTTATTCGATATTGGCGAAATCCAACCACTTTAACAGAGCTTCACAGCTTTCTGAGTCTTATCAATTTCTATCCCAATTTTGTGTTAGGGTTCTCTCATATCACTTGGCCTTTGAGTCAAGTCACCAAGGGTGAAGCAAAAGCAAAGATCTTTTGGTCTGAATCCCAACAAAAGGCATTTGTCAAGTTGAAACATCACCTCTACTCTACACCAGTGCTCACATTACTAGACCTGCAACAACCATTTGAGATTTAGACATATGCCTCCGACTATGTTATTGGTGTAGTTCTTACTAAGCAGGGGCATCCAGTGGCATATCATAATGAGACACTTTCAGACACAGTCTGAAAGTATCCCACCTATGACGAAGAGATGTATTCCATTATGTAGACTTGCTGACGATGGAAGCATTACATTATGGTGAAGGAAATGGGTATCCACACAGACCACCGACCCCTATAGTTCATACAAACACAAGGAAAGTTGTAGAACGATCGCCATTAGAAATGGTCCAAATACCACAACAATTCCATTTTAACATTAAGTACAAGAAGGGAAACACTAATAGTGTTGTAGACTGCCTTAGCTGACCGGCAATCATGGAACTAAACACTCTACTTGACTCTTGTGGACACAAGACTTCGGGGTGGACGCAACTTTACAAGAGTGGTCCAAAATTCGACAACACATACCAGATGCTCTTGAAAGGCAAACAAGTTCTTGATTTTCACCTCTAAGGTGCACTGTTATCCCATCTGGGACACCTTTTTATTCCTTCAAGCGAGCATGCCAAGATGATTTCAGAGGCGCACTTCAATTGGGTCTCTTGACATTTTGGAGTAGAGAAAATAGTGGCAGTGTTGTAGAAGTATTTTCATTGGCTGAACCTTCGACATGATGTTGGGAAGTGCATCAGATCTCACATTACCTACACCATTTCCAAACTGACCATCAAGAAGTAAGGCCTATATACTCCACTGTCTACTCCTAGTTGACCTTGGGAATCCATCTCCATGAAATACACATCGAGCCTTCTACTAAGCATGACAATGACTGTGTTTTCATGGTTGTCGAGAGATTCTTTATGATGGTCATTTCGACAGCCTACAATAAGAGTATCACAACATAAGCCACTGCAAAGCTCTTCTTTGGACGAGTGTGGATACACTTTGGGATCCCATAGTCCATTATCTCAGATCGAGACAACAAGTTCCTTAGTACATTTTGGTCAAGCCTCTGGTCGATGTTGGATACCAAGCTGACTAAGCCCATGGCCTTCCACCCCCAAACTGATGGCCAAACAGAGGTCGTCAACAGGATGATTATGCACATTTTGCGAATGTTAAAGTCGAAGCATCTATGCACATGGGATGAAAGCCTCCATTATGTCCAACATAGTTACAATAGAGCTCTCTATAGCTCAACTGGCCACTACCCCTTTCAGGTGGGGTTGGGATCCCAGCAACTATGTCCCATTGATGTGGTCATACCATTTGCAGCTACTCATGCAGATTCGACTCATGTCTAGATTGAAGCTAACAGGGCTAACAAATTCATTGAGCGAACTTAGAACATCTGCCAGTAGGTCCATGACGTATTGGATAGAGCCAATCCTAAGTATAAGCAGTGTCATGATCAACATCGAGTGCCACATAGGTTCTAGGTGGGCGACAAAGTTTGGTTACATTTGCAGAAGGAGTGCCTCATTGGGCCCCACTGCAAACTTCGCTCGCTTCGATATTGTCCATACACTATCACCAAGGTTGTTGGGGAAAATGCCTTCAAGCTCAGCATTCCACCGTTCCTTGGCCTGCACCCAGTATTCAATGTGGCTCAACTACGACCATACTTTACCCCATTGTTGGACACATCTAATGTTGCTGAGCAACTGACACTAATAGAGCTCAACCCAAGTTGTATCGAACATGACACAACTGACAAGATCATGGACACACGGATCAAGAACACTCACTAGTAGAGGATCCATCTATATCGAGTTGTCAAAGCAGGCCAATTCCTTCACCAGGGCAAGTGGTTTAGCAGGGACCAGGTTCAACAAAAATTTCCTCACCTCATGGAGGCTCTGCACACAATGGGGACCATTGCTTCCTAACTAGAGAGGACTGATACAGGTGGATTTTTGTTGGCCACCCACCTATTCCACCTAAACCTCCAATCGGTTTCATCTATTTCCTTTATTATAGGAACATTTAATATTTTTAGCAGTTTTTAAGGTCTTGAACTTGTGTAGTTTTTTTGACCCCCTAAACGACGTTTGTTTGTTTTGTTTTGTTTTTTTTTGTTTTTGTTTTTGTTTTGTTTGTTTAGGTAGGGGATTTCTACAAATCCTATAATACTTAGTAAGATCTTTCCAACGAGCTATTGTATGCGTCAAACGGAGATCATATGACCAAGTTACAACCCCAGGGAGTTGACTGCCCAACTTACCGCAACAAACTCTTGGAGTTCCATCTCTTGGTGTTAGGGTTTTGGTTGTTTAGGGTTTTCCCTTTTTGTTCAATAATAAAAAGGCCCTTTAGCCTTATTTTAACACAATTCATAGGCATGTAGATGCCACATCTCTTCTCAAATATAAGCTACCATCCCCCGAGCTAGTTTATTTCCATTCTGTATGTAAGAATATTTAAGTTCTTTGATATTAATAAAATGAAGTTTTATTTCTGTTGCATCTTTGTGTTTATGTTTGTATCTATATTTTGTTGCGTTCATGTATAAGCATGGATCAACACAAACTCTTCTACTTTTTTTCCTCTGCCTCAACGATATCTTTGAGTCATAAAGGGACTATATTGGATCCCTGTGGGGATTTTTCGAACCTGCAAAATGAAAAATAGACCAACCCCAATCCCTCTTGACTAAGTTCGGATGCCAACACACTAGCTCGTCATAATAACCCCATACAAAGGGATTGAACTTTGACAGTGATCCACTCAATTAGGCAGAAGGCAACACAAATTCAACTACTATCTTTATTCCCTCCACCATTGGACAAAGAAACACCACCCCGAGACTGCGAACCTACCTTGACCTAGAAAAAAAAGACCTGACTTCAAACGCCTCTCACAAAAATTGACACAAAAAGCACATGAAACTACCCCAAACCAACCTGGCCATCCTAGCCAACGAAGGCTACCAATAACAAAGCCAAGTTGACACAAACCAGACACATAATAACCCAAGGTAGAACAAGAGGAAAACATGACTTCTAGATGCAATTGACAAGCCACATTTGAGACATAAAACTTTTGGAACCAAATGACCACTGTAGGTTTTAACCCTGTATAGAAATTACTTGCAAATGAATTCTTCAAA
Organism: Pinus taeda; assembly: GCA_000404065.3. Taxonomy (NCBI): domain Eukaryota; kingdom Viridiplantae; phylum Streptophyta; class Pinopsida; order Pinales; family Pinaceae; genus Pinus; species Pinus taeda. The sequence continues at coordinate 68,094 of APFE030441080.1, read as the reverse complement.
CAAAAAGATAAACAATGGCGAGAACAAAAAATAAACATACACAGAGATTTCTTGTCGATCCCAATGTTAGTACCCTATATTATATTAGTAAAAAAAACAAGTTTTCTTTTCAAATTATTTTGGAAAATGTGTAAAGATTTTGTTATGATCTTGTAAATATCAAACTATTGGTCTTAGTGTAGAATAAATATTTCATTATTGATGTAATTATGTTAGAGTGTATGAAAGATCATGTAAATAGTTATTAATTCCCTAAAATGTTGAGTTAAGTGAGTCTAGGGTCATGTCTCGCAAAAAGGTCATGCGTGAGGTCATAATGCATTGTCTTATTATCATTGGAACATATTTGTAGGGTTAGTATGGTCAGTGAGAGTGTCAAATCACATTGTGCCACGACATCACACCGATACAACGGTTATGAGACCTGTGTTGTGTTTCTGACAGTTGTTGTGCTTTAATGATCGAGATTCAAAATTGCAATAATCACCCTTGAAACATAGATTTAGCCACCTTGGGAGTTCACAGGTTTGTTTAACTTCCAAAAATACTACAGATCCATTCATTCTTCCATCGAGAGCTTTCTAGACATTTCTTGGGGTTCGCTGCGCAAAGTCTATAGGGGAGGCGTTGCGCTCACAAACAGTGGTTGCACCCTTTCAAAGCAGCGGTTAATCATTATTTCTAGGTGCCAATTCCTTATTTACTTAAATCATTGGTATTGCATGTTGCCAGATTTGTTTCTACCTGTTGAGGAAAATGCATTAAAGGCCCTGTAAAATTCAAAATTTTAAGCTCGCTATGTTTCTTGGAGAATACACTGCTCTTCACCTCAATTGTTGTGTTTTGTGTTGTCACCTCCATCAAAACATCAAACCTAGTTTACCACTCATATTTTGAAAGCCTAACATTCCTTTCAAGTGGTTTGAAGACTCATATATGTTGTTGCCCTTAAAGGTCAAGAAACACTCTTTCTTTCATGCGTTGCACTACTCGGAAATGACACCACTATGTTAGCACTTCGTAATTCCTCCAGGTTGAGGAGAGGAATCCAAAGGTAACCACAAACCATTTAGAAGCTAGAATCTAGCCCTTCCAGGATCAGAGAGGGCTCTCTCTATCCAAATTTTCAGTCACTTAGATATTAGGCAAGGTATGATGCTCAAAGGGAAATAGGTTTTAACAATTTGTTGGTAGGGTAGATGGAAAATCCTTTGGGAAATATGGTCATATAAAGTTGATTATTTTCTAGTGAGAGGATAAAGGAATGAGGGATCTTTTGACAAGGAAAAGTTAGGTAGTCCTGCTGGTGTTTTCAATTTAATTTGTTGTAGAAGGGTGAGTAGAAGAATAGTGGAAATGACATATAGAGCATCACAATGTGGGATTAATTCTAAATGCCATTTAAGAAGAAAACATAAACTGTTTAGCAAACTATATCAGAGCACTTTTAAAGCGAATTATGAGATAAATCCTTGTTTATCCGAACATGAAAACATACATTCAAAACATGGAAATGACAAGAGACAAACTTACAACATAATAAAACAAATCACCGCAAGGAGCTGACACAGGAATCCCTATAAAGTCATACCTCTATGTTTTTCATTCATTGGAAAATATCAGAAAAATACAACGCACACAATGTTTCTTCTTCTAAACCTTGAACAACCCTTTGCTTCATCACATTTACAACATAAATAGATTAAAAACAATCAGTTCCCACCTCTTGGACAAAATTCCCTAAAAGGACTTATGTTTCTACCTAATGCAACAAATATAAAATTGTTTTTTTTTTCAACAAATATAAAACTTTTTTTTCCAAGAAAGTTTATATTAAATATAAAGTCTAATTTGAGTTTCAAAGTCCTTAGTCCTTAAACACTTCAAAACATTAACCATGACCATAAAAATAAATTACTTAAAGTTTTGACATAGATTCCACAGTCAAAAGGTTAACTGTGTGGAAGTGTAGCGTCGACGCTGCGCATCCTCCTAGTCCACTAAAAACACAACACAAAAACGCAATGAATTGATGGTTCATATAGTTCCATTCACTCCCTAAATTAATCAATGAATCATACACTTTTGAAATGGCTTGGACATCATCAAATTCCCCTTAACAAACCTCCCAATCTTCTGCAGAGCTTCCATCTCTCAAAACTCCATCTTCAGCAAAAGCGCAACGCCTGTATGAAAGTGCAGTGAAACATGTTCTTCATTATTTTGATCAGTGTTGAGATCTTTGAATAAGATACACAACCCGTTGATGATGCTAACAATCCTGATAAACCTTTTCAAGTCCCCACTCACCAAAAACATGACAAAATTTATCATTCCCATCAAAACCCTAATGCTTTGCTAGAATGCAAAAATCATGTGCGAGTTGTTCCTAAAAAAAACTTCAAACAGAATATGACCTTCTTATCCATCCCAATTCAACCAGCATATTTAGGTTAAAAAAAAAAATGCGTTGTTTTACCTGTTCCAATACTCAAACTTCGGCTACTTCAACCAACAAATCAAGCTTACCTCTATCCTTCTCTTGTATTTCATGCAATTGTTGTTTGGCAGCCTTAGCTCCTTCCTCAAGGTAAGGTTTTGGCTGCATATGTTTTTGAGCTCCCTATGTAAAGGAAGAGCCATTTTTAACATATACTTGGCATTTGACATCGTTGCCTCACACATGTTCAAATGGTCAAATATCCTTTGCCTGACCATTTCGTCTTGCTCCTTAAGTTCAACAATTTCATTGTGGGCTTTCTTCAACTGCATCCTCAGCCTATTGAAAGTATGTTGCTCTTCATCTACCTCATCTTTCTTCTCTTTTTTGTACTAACTTTTCCTCTTGAATCTGCAACTTTATTGCTGAATACCTAATCACAGATGGAGTTGTTTTTGTTACCGGTTCAGTTTCACCAATCTTAGATGTCCTTTCTAAAACAATCTTTTTCAATTCCATGTTGTTATGTTGTAATTGGGAAATGACCAAGTGTGCCTTCTTAGGTTGTTCTTGTAGTTCTATAATCTCCCTACCTTTATCACCTAGAACAATATCCTCTGGTATGGTCTCTAAAGCTTCAAATGGTTGCTCAAGTGTTTGTTCCAAGGACAGTTTTTTTGCAGTGGCTCTAGTGAGTGGCTTCTTAGGAATCTCCACTACTTCACGAGAAAATTGCAACTTTTTATGCTTCTTCTTATCTGATGGATCAACTGAAACTGATGGCCTTTTCACTCAACTTTCAACTGATGTTTTATATCCCTTGCCATAGATGATTGTGTGTCCTTCTTACTGCAAGAGCTAGTTGGTAAGTCAATTGTAAACTTTGATGAGTTTAAAAATGCTTGCCATGTTTGATTCCTCTTATTCAATTCTTCTACCACCAAAAACTCTGTCAAAGAGAAATGGAAAAAATTGGGTTCCACTTGGATTTTCTTACCTTGCACCTTGTTTTCCATTTTACTAAGGCTTCTGAACAAAGAAAAAGGCAGATTCAAAGGGCTTTTTCCTATGAAGTGAATTAAAAACCTAAAATGATATTGATAGATCCTCCCAAATTTTCCCTCATAAGTAAATTATCTCCGGATAACCTTCAAAATTTTGTTGTAGGGTTCAAGCATGTATTTTATTGGTATAGCGACTCCATACCCCTTCTTTCTTTGCTTTAGTTTCAAGAAATCTTTGTAGTTGGCTATGTTAAGAGGCATGACCTTGAACCATTGCTCTTCTTGTAGAGGAATATCCGTTGAAGCTGAAATAGTGACATCTGACACCAGAAAAGTGAGCTCTCCAATATTAACAGCCAACCCAGTGAAATTCAAAGCAAACTCCTTGGTGAGTTATACACTATATCCCTGGATCTTCTCACGGAATCTAATGCAACCAACTTATTCAAATTAAACTTTGATTGTTGGGTCTGAGTTGATCAAAGTGAGGTCTTGGGGTTCAAACCTAACAATGTCTCCTCCAATGTGTTTCTTTCTATCTGGATTTGTCATGATTTTTACAACAGAGATGAACTCTAGTGTTTCTGAGTGCAATTTCACTGTATGCCTATTGAGTGCAATAGTGATGAAATAGAGCTTTAGATTAGGGTTTTATGACAATTTAGGATGGAAAACCCTATATAGAAGAATTGGACAATAAAACTCACCTGTCAAACTCAAAACCATAGTTGGAATTTTCTTTGCTCACAATGGGAAAAATAAAAGCACAGGCACAACAAGAAGCACAACGCATGAAAAAAAGAGTGTTTCTTGACCTTCGAGGGCAACAACAACGGATATGAGTCTTCAAACCACTTGAAAGGAATTTCGGAATTTTAGAATATGAGTGACAAAATTGATTTGATGTTTTGATGGAGGTGACAACACAAAACGCAACGACTGTGGTGAAGCGCAACGAATTCTCCAAGAGACACAACCAGCTTAAAAATTCAAAATTTTCAGGGTGTTTAATGCATTTTCCTCAATAGATAGAAACATATCTGACATGCAAGACCAATGATTCAAGGAAATAAGGAATTGGCACCTAGAAATAGTGATTAACCACAGCTTTGAAAGAGTGCAGTGCCTCCCCTTCAGACTTTGCGCAAAGATGTCTAACAAGCTCTTGATGGAAGAATGAATGGCTTTGTGGCATTTTTGGAAGTTAAACAAGCATTTGAACTCCCAAGGTAGCTAAATCCGCATTTCAAGGGCAACGATTGCAATTTTGAATCTCAATCATGAAAGCGCAACAACTATCAGAAATGCAACACAGGTCTCATAATCGTTGTACTAATGTGATGTCATGGCACAATGTGATTTGGCACTCTAACTAACCATACTAATCCTACAAATATGTGCCAATGATAATAAGACAAGACACTATGATCTCACTCGTGACCTTTTTGTGAGACATGACTCTAGTCTCACTTAACTCAACTTTTTAGGGAATTAATAACTATTTACATGATCTTTCATACACTCTAACGTAATTACATCAATAATGAAATCTTTATTCTACACTAAGACCAATACATTGATCTTTACAAGAGCATAGCAAAACCTTTACACATTTGCCAAAATATTTTGAAGAGACAAAGCCTGTTTTTTTTACTATTATAATATAGGGTACTAACATTAGGATCCAGGGGAAATATTTGTTTCTATTTTTTTTTTCTCACCATTGTTTATCTTTTTGTTTGAAGAATTCATTTGCAGGTAATTTTAGTAAAGGGTTAAAACCTACAATGGTCATTTGGTTCCAAAAGTGTCTATGTCTCAAACATCGCTTGACAATTGCATCTGGAAGTCATGTTTTTCTCTTGTTCTTCCTTGGGTTATTGGGTGTCTGGGTTTGTGTCAACTTGGCTTTGTTATTGGTGGCCTTCGTTGGCTGAGGTGGCTAGGTTGGTTTGGGGCAATGTCATGTGCTTGTTCTGTCAATTTTTTTGATATTCATTTGAAGTCAGGTCTTTGTTTTCTAGGTCGCGGTAGGTTCACAGTCTTGGGGTGGTGTTTTCTTTGTCCAATGGTGGAGGGAATCAAGTCAGTAGTTGAATTTATGTCGCCTTCTGCCTATTTGAGTGGATCATTGCAAAATTCAATCCATTTATATGGGGTTATTATGACAAACTAGTGTATTAGCGTCTAAGCTTGGTCAAGAGGGATTGGGGTTGGTCTATTTGTCATTTTGCGGGTTGGGAAAATCCCCACAAGGATCTAGTATAGTCCCTTTGTGACTCAAAGATGTCGTTGAGGCAGAGGAAAAAAATTAGAAGGGGTCACGGGGATCCAAACTTATATAGGAATACAACATAAGATATATACAAACATAAACACAAAGATGCAACAGAAATAAAACTTCATTTCATTAATATCAAAGAACTAAAATATGCTTACTTACAGAATGGAAATAAACTAGCCTGGGGGATGGTAGCTTATCTCTGAGAAGATATGTGGCATCAACATGCCTTTGAACTGCGCTACAATAAGGTTAAAGGGAATTTTTTTATTATTAAACATAGAGGGAAAACCCTAAACAACAAAAACACTAACCCCAAGAGATGGAACTCTGAGAGTTTGTGGGTCCTGTTGGGGTTAGTCCGGTAGCCAACTCCCCAGGTCGTAACTTGGTCATATGTATCTATTTGACACATATGATACCTCATTGGAAATATCTCACCGAGTATTACAGGATTTGTGGCAGGCCCCTTCCTAAAGTTTTGCGCTGCTGCGAACCTAAAAAAAACACAGTGTAGGGGATCAAAACAACTATGGAAGTTCAAGACCTAAAAAACTTCTAAAATTTTAAATGCTTCTATAATGAAGGTAACAGATGAAACTGACAGGAGGTTTAGGTGGAATAGGCGGGTTGCCGCCAATATCCACCTGGATCAGTGCTCTCCACTTAGGAAACAATGGTCCCCATTACGTAAAGAGCCTCAATGAGGTGAGGAAATTTTTGTTGAACTTGGTCCCTGGTGAAGGAGTTGGCTTGCTTTGACAACTTGATATAGTTGGATCCTATATTTGTGAGTGTTCATGATTTGTGTGTCCATGATCTTGTCAGTTGTGACTTGTTCGATGCCACTTAGGTTGAGCTATGTTGGTGTCAATTGCTCAACAACGTTAGATGTGTCCAATAATGGGGTAATGTATGGTCTCAGTCGATCCACATTGAATACTGGGTTCAAGCCAAGCAATGGTGGAATGTTGAGCTTGAAGGAATTGTCCCCTACAACCTTGGTGATGGTGTAAGACCAATACCATAGTGGGAAAAGTTTGCGGTGGCGCCCAGTGAGGCGCTCCTTCTGCAAATGTAACCAAACTTTATCACCCACCTGGAACCTGTGTGTCACCCAATGTTGACCATGATGTTGACTTGTTGGAAGATGTTCTGAATGTGCTCAATGAAGTTGTTAACCTTGTCAGCTTTGACTTAGACATGAGTCGAATCTACTTGAGTAGCTACAAATGGTATGGTCACATCAATGGGACATAGTGGTTGGAATCCCAACCCCACCTGAAAGGGGTAGTGGCCAATTGAGCTATGGAGAGATCTGTTGTAACTGTGCTAGACATAGTGGAGGATTTCATCCCACGTGCATGGAATCTTCGAGTTGTACATGTGTATAATGTGCATGATCATGTTGTTAATGACCTTTATTTGGCTATCATTTTGGGGGTGGAAGGTTGTGGGTTTAGTGAGCTTGGTATACAACATCGACTAGAGGCTTGAACAAAATGTACTAAGGAATTTGCTATCTTGATCTGAGAGAATGGACTATGGGATCCCAAAGTGTATCCACACTTGTTCAAAGAATATCTTAGAAGTCACTTCTGATGTGATACTCTTCTTGTAGCTCGCCAAAATGGCCATCTTAGAGAAATTGTCGACGACCAGGAAAGCACAGTCGTTTCCATGCTTAATAGAAGGAAGGCTCGACATGTAATCCATGAAGATGGATTCCCAAGTCTGAGTAGGAGTAGGCAAAGGAGTATGTTGGCCTTACTTCTTGATGGTCAGTTTGGCAATGGCACAAGTAGTGCGAGATCTGATGTAATTTCCAACATCTTGTCGAAGGTTCAGTAAATAAAAATACTTCTACATCACTGCCACTGCTTTCTCTACTCTGAAATGTCTAGATACCCGACTATAGTACGCCTCCAAAATAATCTTGGCACGCTCGTTTGAAGGAACCCAAAGGTGTCCCAGGTGGCATAACAGTGCACCCTAGAGGTGAAAATCAGGAACTTTCTTGCCTTTCAGGAGCATCTGGTATGTGTTTCCGAATTCTGGATCACTCTTGTAAAAATGAAGCCACCCTCAAGTCTTGTGTCCACAAGAGTCGAGCATAGTGGTTACTGCCATGATCGGCGGTCGGTTGAGGCAGTCTACAACACTATTGGTGTTTCCCTTGTGCTTAATGTTCAAACAAAACTATTGCAGGTATGTGGACCATTTCTAATGGCGATCGTTCTGCAACTGTCCTTGTGTTTGTATGAACTGCAAGGGTTGGTGGTATGAGTGGGTGATCGTTTTATTCCCCATAATGTAATGATTCCATCTTCGGCAGACGTGCAAAATGGAATACATCTCTTTGTTATATGTGGGATACTTTTAGACTGTGTCTGAAAGTGTCTCACTATGATATGCCACTGGATGTCCTTGCTAAGTAAGAACTGCACCAAAAGTATAGTCGGAGGCATCTGTCTCAATCTCAAATGGTTGCTGCATGTTTGGTAATGTGAGAACTAGTGTAGAGCAGAGGTGATGCTTCAACTCTAAAAATGGCTTCTGTTAGGATTCATACCAAAAGAACTTTTCTTTCACTCCACCCTAGGTGACTTGACTCAAAGGAAAAGTGATATGAGAGAACCCCAACATGAACCTGCGGTAGAAATTGGCAAGATCCAAAAAGCGATGGAGCTCTATTAAAGTGGTTCGGACTGGCCAATCTCAAATAACTTGTATTTTGGCTGGGTCCACATGCACACCTCCCTCATCAATGATGTACCCGAGATATTGAACCTAGGTCATACCAAAAGTGCATTTCTCCAAATTGGCACACAATTTGTGTTGTCACAGGGTTTGGAGGACCTGTCGAATATGGTGGAGGTGTTCTTCCGAACTCTCGGTGAAGATAAGGTGTCATCCAAATACACTACCACAAATTAGTTGGTGAATGGTCGCAAGATGTTGTCCATCAACCACATGAATGTTGTAAGGGCATTCGTCAACCCAAAAGGCATGACTAGCCATTTGAAAAGGCCCTCATTGGATTTGAAGGTAGTCTTCCACCCATTAGAGGGTTCAATTGGTACCTGGTGATAACCAAAATTCAATTCAATTTTACTGAAATATTTGGCCTCCTTGAGCTGGTTCAGAAGGTCATCAATCCATCAGATTTGATACATATTCCGAATAGTGATCTTATTCAACGAAAAATATTCAATACAAAGTCTCAAGGTCCCATCCTTCTTTTGTACCGACACGATCAAGTGCTGACGGGGTGATGAACTTGGCCTGATGTGCCCTTTCTGCAACAATTCCTAAATTTGGCTCTTGATTTCATTGTTCTATAGAACAAAGCATCAATAGTTCAGCTCATTGGGTAGTGGCGCGCCCCAGTTCAGATCGATGGGGTACTTGACCTATCAGTGTAGGGGTACCCCTATGGGTGAGGTGAAGATGTCCCTGTAATCCTCCACAACCTTGTCCATTTGTTGTTGTCGTGCGGAGGAGTAATGCCTGAAGGTTGTGGATGTGGCCACCATCTTCTTCTTGCCCTAAGTGTGAATCATAAGGAAGACAAATTTACCAGTTTGGGAAATGATCTTATTGCATTGATTCACAAAGATCAAAGAGATGGTGGTAGGTAGTGCTACCTCTGGTATCTTGTATAACTTACTACCCAAATAAATAATAACAATGTGAGGCCTAGACTCATACACAACATGATGTTTCCATAAGTATGGTTGGCCTAATAAAACATCATAAACTTCAAGAGGAGCAACATCACACAATACCTCATCTGTGAAGGGATTGATGTTGTACGGAAGGCGGCACTGTTGGCTGACGCAGAGATCTCATCCTTGGTGAAGCCACCTCATGGTGTATGGTTGCGGGTGTGGTGTGTTTGGTAGACCCAACCACTTCACGACCTCTATTGAAATGATGTTCTTTTGGCTTCCACTATCGACAATGAGCTGTAGTGGATAAACCTTCACCCACATTTGTGAGCATAAGATTTGCTCCCCCTCCTGTGGATGTTCGGGCTCAATCTTCTGGAACTTGGTGGTGGCAACAGTGGTACTGGGATCCACATCAATAATATTGTAACAACCCTCGTGAAAATTCCATGTAATAAAACTTAATAGAGGAAAAATAATAACCACGGTTGACGAGACACTTATTCCAAGCTGAATGTTCGGCAAGACATCCTAGTGTAGGTGTTCATTGGTTTATTATGGCTAATAAAATTGGCAAATACAATGTTTAAGGCTTTATAAAGGCAAAATGGGATTTTTGGCACGTTTATTTACGAAAATAATGGAAATTAGGAGAAAAGGAAGGTGAAAGGTCGTAGGATGCATGTGAGGGGTAAATTGAAGGAAAATAATGGAAAATGAAGAAAATAGAGGCCTAATTGATAAAAAGGCTTATGAGGCTCAGTTGATACCTTTTGTTGGTTCAGTTTTGGAACTTTCTCATTATTTTCTCTCTCTCTCTCATTCTTGGACACTTAGAGTTTTCTTGGAGCAATTTGGTATTGAATAAAGAAAAGAAAAGAGGGAAATAGGAAGAAAGGAGCAAGTGAAGAAGAGTATAATCAAGCAACTACAACAGGATTCTTCGCAATTACTGATTTTCATGTATGTTTTCCTTGCTAGATTTGACATGCATAGTATTGCATGTGGTTCTTTGTTGTTATGGCATGGGTTTTGCCAGGTGTGATAGTGTTTTCAGTATAGCCTCGCCATTTTCTGATAACCATGGTGTGATGGGTTTCTCATGTTTTGGTTGAGGAAGATTGTTGGATGGATTCGAAGCTCAGTGAGGTGGATCTCTGAATAATAGAACACATGGCCTTGTAACCTCTGAACTGGATTGTGGGTTGCGATAAAGCCAGATTTTGTCTTGCATCTGTTGCGATAAATCCTATAGGTGGTTGCCTTTGATTAGGCCTTGGAATCCTTTCCAGTGAATGGCGAGATATATGGTAAAACCTAGAGGGTGGAGTCTCGCTTAATGGCCTAGTGATCCCTGGATCAGACTGTGGATTATGATAAAGGTTGAGAAACTAGAAGACAGGAAAATTCCTCACGGTGTAGGTGGAGAAATCCGGTGGCTTCCAGGATTGTTTTGGCCTAGTGATCATGGTAAAGTCTGTTATTACATGTTTATTGTTTTGTCCTAGTGATCCAGTGTGGATTGTGTTAAAGCCTGGTTTCTATTGATGAGGGTGAGGTGGTTTAGCCTCGAGATGCCCTGGTTGGTTCTTTTGGTTTGAGTCCCACATTCATGCTTGGAATATGGCACGGGGGTTAATGGCTGAAGAGATAATTGGCTCAACCATTATATGGTCGGGTGGAATATGGTAGTCCCATTCCAGGTTGGCTTTTGTATTCATTAATAAGAGGTTCTTTTCTTGGTATCTTATGTGTAAATGTATTGGTGTATATGTGGATTCTATGGCTGATGTATCCTTGATATTTCTATTGTTATTATGTTGGTTATAAACATGCTTTATGATAGTGATGATGTATGGCTCTCCCCATGTTTTGATTTGTAAATGAATTAATAATGTATATATGATCTAATAGATGATAATGCAACTAATGATATAAGCGAACAATGCTTCGTAGTGATTCTCAGATGAGTATGAGACCCCTATGTTCAGATCTATTGTTTACACTTGTAGATTACATATTTGTGACATGTTTGACAAAATGCTTGCCATGGCTAGGAGGGTTCCAATCTAGACCTTGTCCTTGTTTTTGCAAATGCGTCATTGTTATGTTGTGTAAAACCATTTTCGAAGGTGTCATTGAGTTCAAGGTAGTGACCTGGGCTTTAGGCCTAAAAAAGTGGCTCAAATCTCAGAGGTTGAGGCATAGCACTGGGCAGAAAGTCTCTGGACACATGCATACCCATGTTATGGGAGCACCTGGAGCCTCCTAGATGCATGCTTGCCCATATCAAGGGAGAGTCTGGGGGTTTAGTGGTCTAAAACTTCAATTGGTCTCAAGCGTTGGTTATCGAGTGGTTGGGATGGCTCTCGGGATTTTTGTTGCTAATGTGGAATATCTGTGTGGTGTGTTTTCATCGATTACACTTCCTTAAGGTCACATAGGAGGTTGAATCCCATTATAGTGGCCTCTCATTGCATATTTACCCTGGTTGGACGGTTACTTGGGTAGATGTGGGATGAGGGTGTCACAAAGTGGTATCAGAGCATGTTTTGCTCTCTTTGGGTCATTTATGATATGAAAGAGTGGTATCAGATCCATGTTGCACTCTCTTTGGGTCATATTTGATAGCACAGAATGGTATCAAATAGTGGTTCACCCCTTGGACTGGATGGACGGTGTGCGTTGGTCATGCATTCATGTCAATTTCATGTGTGTTAATCATCCTTGTGATCTATATTCTTGTTGCATATGCATGGTGTCGGTCATGTTTATAGTGATGTTGCCATGTGAAAATGATGGTGTTGTCGTGGAATGTGTCGCCATTAGTGTATGATTGGTTACATGTTATTTATGCTTGTGTATTGTCAACATACAATGGTATGGTTGTTACTGTCATGCACGAGGTCATGGTATTTGTAGTTGGTATGCTCATGCATTGATGACTGGACTCTAGCTAGAATGATGGTTAAATGTTATATGCTTATGCATTATATGTATATATGCTATCTTGATTATGTTATACATGTACTACACTGATTGGTTGATATGTAGATGAGATATTGTTATAGACATATTTGGGCACTGCAACCCCAATCTTATATGTCCATAAACCAAGGGCTTCTAAGCCCCTAAAAGTGTTGTTTCATACCCTAAAGGAACAAGGTCAGCTGATTACATCATCTCCCAGAAGTTCTCCATGAAAAACTGCTCATAACTGGTCAAAATTGGACCATCTCACTTGCTCCATGATCAAGGTGTGATGCATCCCACCAAATGCACACGGGGGATGCGATGCATACTAAAAAGCCCTTCTATGGGGTGCGATGGGCGAGAGTAGACAAATGGCAGAGACAATTTGCAAGGTGGATGATCATGGAATCTTCCAGAAACTTCTCTTGTGACACTTGCCTCTCTGAATTCACCCAGGGATGAGTAAGAAATCATGAAATCTCTAAGTGGAACTGAGAACTATCAGATAAATGACACTAATCAAAAACCCAGAATCTGACTCACCCACCTGCAAACATCTATATATGGATCCCTCATCCTAGAGATCCAGAGGCTGGAATTTTTTATCTTGTAAGGAAGTGTTGTTGGTTTCTATGTGGAACATCATAGTGTTGGGTGATCTAGCTTTTCATGAGGTGAAGAGGGCTTTCATGTTGGGAGGATGGCGCTAGGTCAGACCAATGGGTTGTAATAATCTCTTCTACTACTTCTATCAATGAAGCTATTTGAGTTTTCCTCCATATTCTTGTATATCTCTAAATCTTCTATTGATATATGCATTTGTATGGTTAATATATATTTGATCATGTATTGTTTATGATTATAGATCTCTATGCTTTGATGTTATTATGCTGCTTTGACTCTACAGGTGTTCTTTGAAGCGGGACAAGCAAGGAAGGAGTGGGAAAGATCTGTCAAAGGGGAGAGGAAACAAGCAAGGAGCCAAACGAAAGACCGAGGTTGGTACTCTCTACTTCTCTCTCATCACTTTCTCATAAAGGAAAACACAAGTGACTTTAGTTTGTTTGTTTCTAAGATAGCTACCCGTATTAGTGGGACTAGCAGCTCTGAATGGACACTAGTTTTCCCGATAACATATATCCTTCCCAAAATTTTCTAAGGTACAATAGTTATTGTGGTTTGGTTTAGCTGACACAGTATGCCTTGTAGGAAAGAGATCAAAATGACTAGGAAGATGGTAGACTACAAAGATTCTCCCTATGAATTAGATGAGCAACGTGGGGTTGGGCACTCTTCTGATTTAGAAGACAAGTTGAGTATCTTGAGTAGGTTTTAACCCCGTACAAAAATTACCTGCATACGAATTCTAAAAACAAAATAAAAATCGCGAGAGCATAACACATAAAACAAATATACACAAAGATTTTCCCTTGGATCCCAAAACCAGGACTACCAAATTGATTTGTCATTATGTTCCTTTCAATGTTACAATACATACATACATACATACATACATACATACATACATACATACATACATACATACATACATACATACATACATACATACATACATACATACATACATACATACATACATACATACAT
>APFE030441080.1:0-37011 GCA_000404065.3 Pinus taeda | reverse complement strand
TTCTAAGGTTCAGGCAGTGGAACATCACATCGAACATCAACAACAAGTCCTCCAACTCTTAAAGGATAACCTCGTGTTGGCACATAATAGAATGAAACCACATGCATATCAACATCGTAGCGAAAGAAGTTTTGATGTAGCTGATTGGGTATTCCTACGGCTACAACCATATAAGCAAATGTCCCTCAAGCAAGCTAAGAAGGATAATAAATTATCACCAAAGGATTATGGTCCGTACAAGGTGTTGCAAAAGATTGGTACTATGGCATACAAATTGAAGCTTCCTGTAGCTTCTCGATTGCACCTAGTTTTCCATGTTTCATGTTTAAAGAAGGTTATAGGCGACAAGTTCCCAGTTCAAACAATATTTCCAGAACTTGATGAGGAAGGAAAAATTATATTGTAACCGGAAGCAGTCACAGAAACAAGAACTTGACAGCTACGAAATCTATCAATATCGGAGTATCTTATCAAGTGGAAGAACTTATTCGCTGAAGATTCCACATGGGAGGATGAGAATTTTATATAGAAGTATCCAGAACTACTCAAGCATTGAGGACAACACTTTTTTGAAGGAGAGGGGCATGTTGGGGTTTCCCTATAATACTAAGTGATTACCCCATTACTATTGTAGTTGTACCCCTTATTAATATTGTTGTGCCCTATTGCCCATATTGGTTATTACTAATGTCTATAGAACCCATCTATTGTTTAATTGTGGCTTTAATTATTTTGTTGGGTCGGCTGGGTTTATAATTGGTGACTCCTTAGACTCTATATATAGAAAGGAGGTTTTGTCATTTGAATCATCCAAGAATTGTTCATTTATGTAATGTAAAGGAAGTTGCCCCCTCGAAGAGGCTGAATTCTAAGGCATTGATATATCTTTTCTATCTTCTCTTGCGCTGGTTTCATAACATTTTATTTGCTTAATCTTGTATTGAGCAGGATGTGATATGGAACGTGGTTATTTTCAAACAAGGATGTTCAAATTTCAAATGGTTGTGGAAGTCATTTCTCTAGAACCAAAATGGTTGTGGAAGTCATGCACAATCTTTGGTAAAATATGAATAAGTTAATTATGAAATTCATTGATTCCTTTGATCTATGAGATTGTGATGTGTGCAAGTCTCGGAACAAGGCCTTACCAACAAACCATCAGATGGGTATGAGCTCACAATTATTACCTTAAGGTGAGGCATGGAGTTTCAAAGTAGAGTAGACGAGAAGCCATGAAAATTAGGGCGTGGAGTCCTAAATCCATGAAAGATAAAAATGTGGAGTCTTGTATCTATAATAAAATGTTTAGGGCGCGGAGTCCTGAATATTTAAAAAGATCAAGGTGTGGAATCTTGGATCTTTAGAGTAGGAATTGTAGGCAAACTAGCAACACCATTTTTCTTCAACAAGCGGAGGCTGTCATAGTTCAAATATCCAAGTCTAGCATGCCATAATAAAATTGATGGAAGTGTACCTTCTTCATGATGAGAATTTAGAAATGTTGTGCACGGGCAGAGGTACCTTGCAGCTTGAGAAGCCTTTCTTCTTCTATTCCCCTCGTGACAAGTGAGTGGTCAGATGCTTTTCTCACCTCAAGCTTGCCATCAAACATATGAATGAAGTGACCTTGCTGGCGGATGTGGACCAAGGACAACAATTTTCTCTTCAGCTGTGGGAGATAGAGAACATGATGTAGAAGAAAGTCTGGAAGACCAGACAATTGAAGCCTGATTGTGCCAAGTCCTGATGGCTTGACTTTTGATTGGTCTGCAAAGTATACTGCTCCATCAACATTGTCAGTAAACTCTTAAAAAAAATCTTTTCTATGAGTCATGTGGCAGGTTGCTCCTAAATCAAGCAACCAATTATTTTTCCAAGAAGCAAGTGAAGCATTAAATAAACCTTCATTTACTCCAACATTACATTGTGCCGCAACATAGTGAGTGGATTCAGGTGCTTTACCTTTGTCTGTATCATCAATTTTACCTTTCTGTTGATTTCTTTGCTGCTCAATTTTGTCCCATGGTAACTTGCATGTAGAGGCATCATGTGATCCATTTCTTTTGCAGCATATGCAGTGCAAATCTGCCTTTTCTGCTTGAGAGTGTCTGCTCCCCCTATCTCTGAAATATCTTCCTCTTCCTCTTCGACCACCTCTTACTCTGGAAGAATCTTGAGCAGGATTCTTTTCTTTATGAGTAAGGCACACAACCTCTTCAGAAGATTCAGGGGCTGTATTCTTTCCAAAAGCTTTCTCTCTTTCAACAAACTTTTTCACAAGAGAGTCAAAGGTGATATCTTTGAGATTTCCATTTGGTTGCAATGACTCAAGATAATTGGAGTAAGTAGGATAAAGTGCCTTGAGAAAAGCGATAAGAGGAATATCCAATTCAACCTTAGTGGATTTGATATCATGCATTATAGATTTTACTTCAGATGCGATAGCAAGAGGATCATTATTTTGCAATTCGAGAGTGAAGAGTTTAATCATGAGTTGAACAACTTCAAGTGAAGAATGTGAGTCATAGAGTTCTTTCAGCTTTTGTAAGGCTTCAAAAGCAGTTGAAAATGGCGAAATATGGCGACTCACCTCTTCATTTACAGATGCTGCGATTAATGCATAAGCTTTGCTGTTCTTTTTTCCCCAAATGGCGAGCTCTTTGTCTGAGGTAGGCTATTCTGGCTCTTTGTCTCCGTCTCCAGCACACACTCCTTTCCACAACTCATTGAAAATGAGGGTGTGTTTCATCATGCGGGACCACACAGGAGAGTTCTCCTTGCTAGTGAGAACTATTCCCACAATGGATATGAATGAATGCATTGTAAAATCTTGTACTGTAAAAAACTGTGTACAATAACAAAATATACTTCTGCTGCCAATATATGAAATATTTTCACTTATGGTGTTAAATAAAAACTGCACTATAATGGCAGTATTTTGAAAAAAATGCAATTCTATTAGCAATATGACAGAGGCGTTGCTGCAAAATTATTAGTTGCAGAGCAAAAAGTGATCCATCGCACTCAGAGTGGCGTGCAAGTAGAATCAACTACATTAAATCATATAAAACAACAAGTAATTGTTCAATGCATTTGTATGGAAGGGCATACTGGAGCAGCATACTGGAGCAATTGCAACGTGAAGAATGTGAAGGGCTATTGTGAAAATGAAATGCTGCTCTGTGACAAATGTGATAGAGGTTACCACATGTATTTTTTCCAAATTGTAAGGCCGAACCCCTCAAAGTATTCACTCTTGTGCAGACCAAAAATGTGGACTTCTTTCACATTCAAAGGTCTTCCCAAGCAGCACACACATCCCTCCTTGAGTCGAGAAAAATGAAAAAGCGTTCTACAAGTCTGATTGTTTTGAAGAAAAAGAGACGGTTATTTCCCTTACCACCTAGCAAGGATTAGGCTACGTGTATTGTATTGGGAGCAACATATCTCCAATAGCGTGGAATGAGCATATCTCCAGCAGCGTGGAATGAGCAACGGTTCAACACTCAGGGGAATATGATGCTCAGTTATGCAGTAATACAATTATGTAGTGGGCGCAGAACAATTATGCATCAATACAATTATGTAGTGATTATAAAAAATACCACATAGACAATATGACAGAGAGCCCAGAGAGCGCAGAGAATAGAGGGACAAAATATGGCAGAAAACTGATACAAGGAGTTACACCACAAAAGCTAATTTTGGGAGCTGGCTCTGATACCATGTCAGACCAACTCCTCAAAACAAATCAATTCATATTATTCCTTCAAGTTAGTCTTTATTATATACATGAGGGAGAATGTTCACTTCATCTCCCAATGACTGTTCAGGTCTCTTATTATTTATTTACATTGATTTTATTTATTCACTCAGTCCTGATGATTAGGTGTCAACAGGTTTGAACTCTCCCCTTACTGGAGGTCTTTGCTAGAGTGTATTCTTCCACTCTGCTTCCTGTCTTCTTCTCCATTTGTGGTTGCTCCACAACTTCCTGATGCTACATGTTGAGAGCTCTAACATGCTCCCTCTCAACCACCAAATCTGTAGTCTCTGCCTTGCTCCTCAAGGATTTTCATCCATCTTCTACCTCAAGTGCATACATGTTCTTAACTCAAACCCTGATTTCTTCACATGTCCCGTGGCGATGTGTCTTAGGAATTCCTTTCCTTTGTTGAATATTACATCATAGCCATGATCTACCAACACTGTGATGAAAACCAGATTCTTCTTTAGACCCGACTCCATCTTTAGAGGGGATCCAAACTACATCTAAAGAGTAATGGTACCAATGTTGGTTGTGTTATACCTTCCGTCATCTCCAAACTCAATCTTCATATGGAGATCTTTCTCCTCCAAGTCACTGAAAAATTCTTTGTTCCCCTTCATGTGGAATGAGGCACCACTATCCAAATGCCACATGATTCCCATCATTATGCTCGCCATGCATGAGATGGGAGTGAAATTAAGCTTGAACTATGAATCCAAAACTTCACTTGTTGCTGCTACTACATGCTCCTTCTTTCTTACCTTTTTTTGTGGACATTTCGTGGCATAGTGACCAAATTCATGACATTGAAAGTACTTGATTTTGGACAAGTCTTTCTGCTTTCCCTCTTGGCTAGAATGATCCTCATCTTGGGACTTCTTCCCTTTGGCCTTCTTTTTGTTGCTGAATAGTGCAAGGTCCTCTTCCTCTTCTTTGGATGACGTACTATCTCTAGTATTTCGCCTTATTTCTTCTTACACCAAATATTACCAAAGGTGTTCCCAATTTGGTAGCTTCTCCCTCCCATTCACCGAATCCTAGTAGTTGTGCCAGGTCTTGGGAAGGCCTAGAAGTGCTAGGCTTACCAGATCACCCTTTGCTACAGTAACACCAACTTGGCCAAGTTCATCACGATATTGTGTGAACCTGCTGAGGTACTGTGGTATTGTGTCATTCTTTTGCATCTTGATATTCCAAATCTTGTCCTTGAGTGCCAACTTCCTATGGTCACTACTATCTTGGAAAAAATCTGCCAAGGCCTGCCACATTGCATATGGAATCTCTTTCCCATGGATATTCGAGACAATATCGTCTCGAACTCCCTCTAATATGATCCTCCTCGCCTTTGCTACACACTTCTTCCATTCTGCTAGATCTTGAGCATCAGATTTTGGAGGCTACGGATATCATTATCTATGAATTCCTTCAGCCCATTATCTTCCAACACTACCTCCATCCTATCTTTCCAAGCAACATAATTTGATCTACCCTCAAGGGCATACTCGACTCTCAGTCCAGAGTAAGTCATCCTACTAGATATGAAGAATTGAACTAGCAAATTTGATCCACCTACAAAGTCAACTTCGAATTCTCTTCTCTATTGTGATTCCCGCTATGATACCATGTAGAAATTAATGTGTAGATTCAAAATTTCTCATGAAATTTACTAGATCATAAGACTTGAAGCTACTCTACTCATCCGTGGAAAGTAAATCACGACGGAGAACACAAATCATTAACATGCATCAAGATTAGAGATTTATTTAGTGGAAATAAACTACTCAAAATCCCTTACTATGTGTATTGCATTAATCAAAGAATAGAGAAGAAATACAATGCTTACTTAAGCTTGAGCAACCTCTACACTAGTATAATCTATCTCACTGCCTCACAGACTGACTCAAGCTAATACTTAGCTAATTTCTTAGCCTACCAAGCTCTTATTTTCTTGCACTTTTTGATTAGGAATTATCTCCTATTAATTAGGGAAATTTTTCATTGAGAATTGCGCAATTCCTTTAGGCCCTTCTTTAACTGCATGCACCACCTGTACAACTTGAACTAGTTTACAACTGATAGTACACTTCCCTTGAACTCCAATCTCAAATGGGTAACTCAAATTATCTACATGCATGATTTAATTTAGGTTGATTGATCAGTTTAATTGGATGATCATTCAATGTGAAAAAAGTTACACACCCTTGACTGAATCTCCACTAGTTTTACTAATAGTGAGAACCAACAATAACTCAAATTAACTGAAATAGATTGCTACAAATTGGCAATTAATCATGTAGAACTGAACTCAAGTGTCTCCAACTTGAATTTATTAAGTTAACTGAGTGACAATACCCATATCACCTCAGTTAGCTACCTCCAAGTATTCTGCTGAAATTGAAATTGAAATTTGAATTTCTCCTAATTTAATCAATGAAAAATTAAATTAGGAATTTCTTCCTGCATTTTCAACACTAGATGTTCACACATCTAAGCCATCCATTTCTCAATATATCCAAAAAGTCTTTGAAAATAATTCTAACGTATTTGAGGCTCCCAAAGGTATCCCACCTATTTGCAATAATGATCATGTTATTCACTTGATTCTAGGAAGTCTTCCTCCAAAAATCACACCTTACATATATCATTATGCCAAGAAGATCGAAATTGAACATATGGTTATAGACATGTTAGAGGCAGGTCTAATTCAACCTAGCCAAATTTCTTTCTCTTCTCCAGTAGTATTTGTGCATAAGAAGGATGGATCATGGCATATGTGCCTGAATTATAGAGAGCTCAACTAACCCACTATTAATGATAAATTTCCCATTCCTATCAAAGATGAATTGTTGAATTAACTACATGAAGCAATTTACTTCACCAAGATGGATATTTGTTTAGGATATCATCACATCAGAATGAAGACAAAAGACATTCCAAAAATAGAATTCAAAACTCATGAAGGCCATTATGAATTTTTGGTCATGCATTTTGGCCTTACTAATGCACCTTCCACATTTCAAGGTTTGATGAATTCCACTTTCAGACCCTTTCTTAGAAAATACATGTTAGTATTTTTTGATCATATACTAATCTACAACAATTCTTGGAAAGATCATATTCAACATGTTGATAGGGTGCTCAAACTATTGGAGGTGAAACAATTGTATGCAGAACCCTCCAAATGTTTCTTTGGGGTACAACAAGTGGAATATTTGGGCATATTGTATCTGATGAGGGTGTTAAGTTAGACCCTACCAAGATTAAATCCATAAAGGTATGGAAAATCCATACAACCATAAGGAACCTTTGATGATTTCTTAGAATGACAGGCTATTATTGCAAGTTTGATAAGAATTATGGGAAAATGGCTGCAATTCTAACAACATTATTGAAGGAAGATGCATTTTTTTGGACTCCATAAGAAACTAAGGCATTTGAACATCTTAAAGAGGAAATGTGCCGAGCTTCAGTCTTAGCTACACCAAACTTAAAAAAAAACCTTTATTGTGGAATATGATGCCTCAGGAATGGCATTAGTATTCTTTTAATACCAAAAGGAAGACCCACTGCTTTTGGAATTTGTCCAATAAAGGGAAAATATTTAAACAAACCTATTTATGAGAAGGAACTGTTGGAAATGCTACATTCCCTGAAGCAATGGTGCGCTTACCTATTGGGAATACTTTTCAAAGTAAAAACAAATCATGATAGTATTAAATACTTCCTGGAATGAAGACTATCTTCAAAAGAGTAACAAAAATGGGTCACAAAGATGTTGGGTTATGACTTCGAAATAATCTACAAAAAGGGAAGCAAAATGTTATTGCAGATGCACTCTCAAGAAGTGATGAGCATGTGGAGGCATTTCTCTATTCCATTTCTATTATCAAACCTAATTGGATAACTAATGTAAGGGAGAAATTGAAGAATGACAAAGAAGCATGGACACTCATTCAAAAGTTACAACAAGATCCAAGTGCTTCTGATACCATTATCTGGACAAATGATTCACTATGGTACAAAGATCACTTATATCTATGTAAGAACTCCCAACTCAAACAAAAGGTTCTTTTGGAATTGCACACCTCTCCTATAGGAGGGCACTCAGGATTTTTAAAAATTACCATAGGGTCAAGAAGGAATTTTTTTAGGATGGCCTTAAATCATATATTCAAAAGTTTATGGTAGAATGTTTGGTTTGCCAACAAATTAGAGTTGAGAAAATTAAGGCCCCGGGTCTTTTACAACCTTTAACTATTCCAAGTCAACATTTGTAGGAGGTAGAAATGGATTTTATCATAGGTCTACCCAAGTATGAAGGAAATAATGTCATTATGGAGGTAATTGATAAACTTACCAAATATGCACACTTTTGTGCACTACCTCATCCTTTCAAAGCCAATATATTCACTACTACATTTGTGGAAACAATGCAAAAGCTACATGGAAACCCAAAGATTGCTGTAAGTGATATAGATACCATTTTCACTAGAATTTTTTTGGACATAATTTTTTTCTTGTCTTGGTACTCAATTAGCTCATAGCTCATCTTATCATCCTCAATTTGATGAGAAAACTAAGATAGTGAACAAATGTTTGGAAGGATATCTTTATTGCTTTATATCTGATAAACAAACATAATGGGTCAAGTGGTTACCTCTGGCAGAATGGTGGTATAACACTTCCTTCCATACCGCAACAAAAATGACCCCATTTATGGCATTTTATGGATATCATCCACATCCATCACATTATCTTTAAGAGAGAATTTTGAGGTTCAAGCAATGGAATATCACATCAAGCATTAACAATAAGTTCTCAAACTCTTAAAGGATAACTTGATTTTGGCGTAAAATTGAATGAAGCAACATGCAAATCAACATTACAATGAAATAAGTTTTGACATGGGCGATTGGGTGTTTTAAAACTACAACCATACAAACAAATGCCCCTCAAGCAAGCTAAGAAGGATAATAAATTATCATCAAAGTACCATGGCTCTTACATGGTGTTGCAAAATATTATTACTATGGCATACAAATTGGAGTTGCCAACATCTTCACGAGTGACACCTAGTTTTCCATGTTTCGTGCTTAAATAAGGTTATCGGTGACTAAATCCTAGTTCAATATATATTTCCATAACTTAATAATGAAGGAAAAATCATATTGGAGCTTGAAGCAATCACAAAAACAATAATCTAGCAGCTATGGAATCTATATTTCTGAATATCTCATTAAGTCGAAGAACTCACCTGCTAGATATTCCACATGGAAGGATGAGTATTTTATACAAAAGAATCTAGAACTACTTAAGCATTAAGGACAACACTTTTTTGAAGGAGAGGGGCATGTTAGGTCCCTATAATACTAGTTTATCCCCCATATTATTTTTGGTGTGCCACATAGAAGCCCACTATTGTTATTGTTGCACCCTTACATTATTATTGTTGTGTAAGCACTAATTATATTTTGACCCTTTAGACTCCTATATATATATCAAGGAAGTTTTATCATTTGAATCATCCAAGAATTGTTCATTTATGTGACATAAAGGGAGGTTGTTCCCTCGAAGTGGCTTATTATCTAATCATTGATCTCTATTTTCTTATGTTTCTATGTTATTTTTTTATCTAAATACATAATAATAGCAAGCCATGTGGAGGTTATAAGGATCCCGTGTGAGAATTTTTGGACCCTATGGACAGGCAGGTGTTGACATGGAAGGATGAATTATCATGATTATGTGGCACAAAGGGTAGGTTTTGGGTGACATTACATGTCAACCTGGCATGGTGATGTGGGGATGTGTACAAGTGATTAAATGTGGGTTCAACATGTCACTTTTTGTGGCAAGCAACATGGAATCTGAAGGTCTAAAAATCAAAAGTTTTATGAAATGTTTTTTTGCTTTTGTTCTCCATATATCTGAATGAACTTGAGTTTGACTGATAAGAACCTAGATTGACATGGTGGGTGTTTTCATGGATCATAGGTGTAGTGGAATTAAGGTGGAAGGCCAAGTGGAATCCATATGGAGTTGATGAAGATGATGGATGTCTCAGTTAGTGGAAGTATGAAAATTCAAAATTTCTATTTAATTAAGGCTTCTCAAGTTTTCTTGTACTTAGATATTGACTTGGTTGACTAAGTTTTTTCCTGGATTTGAATGGATCTGAAAGTTTTTGTTTTCTTGAATGGATCTAAAGCATTACAAAAAAATCACTCTAGTGGGATTATAAGGAAATCTCATATCCATATAGAAGTATCAAACCAATGTACCCCTTTGAGGACATGGCCCTATGTAGTGTTGACACGTGGGCAAGGAATACCACATGTGTGGTTAATGTTGCATTGTATGATGGGGAAACAATGGTAAAACGAATACCATGTGGCAATGGTACAAATGTTGATGTTGTAGTTAGGAGGCAAAGTCTTCAAATAGGCATCACTTTGTGTCCATAAGTTGAATTTGGGTGAAATTTATATCATTGGAAAGTTCTCGATGAAAAAAAGACAATGGTGATCTCAAAAATGAGTTTTAAGGTAGTTGAAGGAACATGATTTTTGATAACTCCATTTCCATAGTAATCTTGAAGGTTAGGTCTAGACATTTGATTCCCTTAAAAAGGCCTTGAGGTGGTTAGGCATTGTTACAAAGTGGTATCAGAGTTGTGGTTCAAACACTGGGCTTGGAGGGCCAAAGATATACCACAAAGATGAGTTTGGATCAAAGTTTAAAGCATGTTGGCTATGTTGGGAAATGATAGTACTACCTGAATTTGATATTTGACGAAGGATTATGTTACTTAGATTTGAGTAGTTTTGTAAACGAAGAATGCTCTCTAAGAAAAGGGAGTCATTTTTGGGGAAATGTGCCTTAAAGGAGGTTGTTTTGGGATGTTCATCTCTTGTTAATGATGCTAATCTAAAAATCAACAATGTAAACTTAAAAGGTCAAAAAGTGTAGTGAATGCATTTACATGCATGTTAAATACATATGGTTATGTGTATGTTGGACTCCTATTATAGATGGAAAGACATTATGCCTTGAAGTGAACAAATGTGGTTAATGAAAATAAATGATTGTTGTAATAAATGATTAAATTTTAGATTTAATTAGTTTTGAAGAATTCTTTACTAAGGGAATACTAACCAAGGTCTAAGTGTGACTTACGGTTGTAGCATGACTTCAATTTTAGGCCATTATAGGTAAATGAATATCTTGCCAAGGTAACATGATAGGTTGAAATTTGTTTGCTAGAGATATACCACAAAGATGAGTTTGGAGCAAGACAAAGAGCTTATTGGTTATGTTAGGCAATAATAGTCCTCCTTGACTTTGACCCTATTGATTTCCATATTGATATCTTTCACAGGAGATAGACTTCTTAAAACAACCTCCTTAAGGGCACCTTTGTATAAGCATGACTTCATTTTCTCAAGGATCACTCTCCTTTTACACATATACTCTAATCAAGAGGAC
Source organism: Pinus taeda (assembly GCA_000404065.3). NCBI lineage: Eukaryota > Viridiplantae > Streptophyta > Pinopsida > Pinales > Pinaceae > Pinus > Pinus taeda. The sequence continues at coordinate 25,757 of APFE030441080.1, read as the reverse complement.
TATATTTCTTGGATTGGAGTAGTTATTTAAAGGAAGAGTGAGAGAAAAGGAAGTCATGCTTGGAAAAACATGCCCTAAAGGAGGTTGTTTTAAAAAGTCCATCTCATGTGAATGATGTTGATCTAGAAATCGACAAGGTATAATTATAAGGATAAAAAGTGTAGTGAATGCACTTGCATGTATGTTAAATACATATGGTTATATGTATGTTGGACAACTGTCCTAAATGGAAAGAAATTGTGCATTGAAGTGAAAAAATGTGGTCACATTAGGGGAATTTTGAGGTCTAAAATGGGCCTCCTAAGCAAGTAATAAAATAATATTTATGAATTTGTAATTCATTCTTTGCACCACAATCAATGTAACCATGGTTAAATTCAATTGAAACATTGTACCAAAATAAAATTAATAAAAAAAGTGTATTGTTGTGACTATAAATAAAAATAAGCTTTTCAAGAAAAAATATTATCATTGAACAATTAATACATTTGTCTTTGTACTTAAATAACCTTAAATAAATTACAAATATAAATTCATAAATTCTTAATTTATAATATATTATTAATGAAAATTTATATTATTTAAATATACAATTAAATTATATAATAACATGTAATACTATATAAAATCAAATAATATAATAAATTATTTTATGTATTAAATTTATTAAAACATATTGAATTGATTTGATTTATAGCATAAGAAGAAATTAACATATAATATAATAAAATAATATCATATATATTTAGATATTTTCAAAATTTTATTATGGAGTTGTCTATAATGCGGACTTTTTGAGATTCCGGTGACGGAATCCGACAGAAGAAATTGAGGTTAGATCTTGATTTGTTGCAGTTTAAAAATAGTTTTTTAACTGCATATTTGGATTTCAAACACCCTGAAAAACCCCTGAGACGCTTTGTTGTGCAGAAACTAGCTATCAAACTTGCGATTCCAATAAATTGCTCTCGGATTTTGACTGGAAAAAACCATGGAAAGGCTTTCAAAAAGTCACATTATAGACAACTCCTATTATATATAATAATATATATATTTTATATAATCATAAGGAAATGAATTAAGTTGTATTTAAAATTAAATAAAAAAATATTGAAATAGATTTAGTTTATATTGATGAGTAGTTATTTATTTATATATGTATAGATATTAAGTTATAGGCCAATGAATATCTTGTCAAGGCCAAAAAAAAATATTCGAATTAAATTCTTTTAATAAAATAATATTAATGTGTTGTTTCAGCACATGAGAATACATACAACAATAAGGAAATAAGGGAGGCTCAACAAAGTGGCATAGTACACTGTATAAGAAATTTCACCCATCAGGAATGACAAATTGAATAGGAATGTTGTCAGAATCCTTCTATATTTTGTAGAAACATTGATAATCCTAAAGACTGAGCTTAAGAGTTGCAAGGCTAATAATATGAGGATCTTTAGAGCCCAAGAGGACCAAAATGAGATCAATGAAGTGTTGCTATAGGATATATGAAAACTACGAAGATAATTGCAACATGGACCAACTAAAAACAATATGGATAGACACTTGTCTAAGAGGGTGCTAAGCCCATAAAATTTTAAAAATATGGGCCAACTAGCTATACAAGAAAAAGCTCTAAAAGGAAGAGGCACAATAGTACTAAGAAAGACACATATAGTGATGATACCTTAACAAATACCATTAGTGAGAAGCAATAAAATATACTATGTAGCTATGCATAATGCAACTAGGTTATGCTTGCATAAAGGAAGGAAGAAGAGGCCTTCAAGGAATTCCCTACTTGAAGAATTCACAAAGGAAAAGTCACCAACCATTTGTGGTGAGATTAAGCAAGATGAGGGAGCAATGACAAAACTTTTTAAGATGATTATAGTTTTAAAAGAAATCTAGTCACAGGGCTATGAAACTTGATTATAACTAATGTTATTTATACAATCTACACTAAAATAACTTGTATACATAGGAGTAAAAGGGGGAGGGTTCCCTAGATTGTTAAGAAACATTAGGGCCTCTAAGCTTGTTTTAGACCTTAAGAAAACTTTAATTAAATTTTGTTGGATATGCATAATGTGCTTAGTTTTAAATGATCTTTTCAGATGCCCTTACTCAATAAACATGGAGTTGCATGAGAGGACATATTTGAATATTTAATAACATGTCAAGGTGGACATTACTAGGCTATAAGCTGAATCATATTGAGCTTGAAAATTCTTGATTAACTTTTGATACCTAAAATATATTGAAAATGAATGAATGAGAAAAATGAACTGGTTGTTGATTTAGAAATGTTATGGAACATGTTTTAATTGGTTGACTAACAACTGATGTGTGATGAATTGGTGTATGGAAAAATATGCAAATTGTTGTAAAGAATTGGATATCAAAGACCACTAATTACAAGTGGGGATTTGAGGCAAAGGAAGTGACTCTAATCATCCAATGAACCTCAAGGACAACAAAGAGAGAATACATGACAAGTAAGGTTACATAAGGAGATAGATGAATTCTTTAATAAATCATCAACTAAGTATAAATTGTGATGATAGCCATGCAAGTATGAAAGAACAACCGTGCTGCAATAAATGGTAAATTGAAGGAATTGGATAAGTACTCCATCAGGTTGAGTTTGTATCTCTTGGTATATTTTCACTTGAATGCATATATTGCATGAATACCCAAGAGGGTTGTGGTTAAGGCCGAAAGTTGCCAACACATAAAATCTCAGAAATATGTACATGTGTGAGCTATCATGATGTAAAATAGTTAAATGAGTGAGAGTTACATTCATAGAATAAGATTTATGTTTGAGAAAATGCATGGATATGTGTGATTCATTGAATTCATGCATGCTTTCATGGGACAAGCATTGATATGACTCTATATATATATATATATCTAATGATCTCAACATGAGAGATTATTTTATTTGGTATACCCATGATTTCTTATTTATTGGTTAATACATGATTTATGAAGAATTAGAATACACACACACACACATTCGATTGCACTGAATTGCATGCATGCTCGTGCTGGACAAGCATTGCTTGACTAAGTGTCATCTGGAAAGAAATATACATATATATAAAATTTTATGGTGGGTGAGGAATTCTACACCACTCACTTCAACACTCATATATATATATATATATATATATATATATGAAGTGCTGAAGTGAGTGGTGTGAATTCCTCACCCCACATAAAATAAAGTGGGAAAAATTGACTTCTAATAAATTTTGAGACGAACATTTCAATGGAAAGTTTGAATATGAAACTCTCAATGTTAAGCTAATTTAATTTGTTGGCATGAAAAGTTTGATTGCCATACATGTTTTCTAAAATAGTTGAGATGGTATGAATATGTGATGCAATTATGTTTTACTTTCAATTGGTATAGAATGTAGCTGAATTTATTGACTATGTAATACAATGATAGTTCCTTCCATTTGTATCGCATGCAATTGAATTGATTGAATGATTGATTAAGTAAGTGGTTTTGAAAACCAATTTAGATGTTGTTGTAATGTTGTGCTAAGAGGATTTTATGTATGAGAAAATAACATTGTTTAACTAAGTAAAAAATCAACCCCTGGGTGCAGCATGGAATCTAAGCCATGGTGAATACTAAGAATATTACCATCTGCAAAGAGTTTAACTTTATGAAAATAGTCTTATGTTTCAGATATTGGGCTTATGTATGAAGAAATTTTGTAAAACAAAATTTTTGATTGAAATTTAGGATATATCTCATGAAAAATATATGTTATGATAAATGCGAGATAGTGAATCTATCATAAAAGGATAGATAAAGGTTGTGAAAAAAAAATCTTAGGAATAAGGCCATTGTAGTGACTTTGGAACCTTGTGACATGCCCTACTACCATGAATAACGACACATAAACTATGTTAGAGCATGCCAAAGGGATGCCTTGGCGAAAAGACATTATGAGTTTCCTTGGTATTCTTATGCAATAAAGCCTAGGTAAGGTATATCACATGAGGAATTGTGTAGGAGAGAAGAGGATTGCCTGAACCCAAAAGGGTGAGTGATTGCAAGGAAAATGAGAATTGAATGAAATTGTTATGGAAACCTTTATGTCACATTCTAACTGGGATTATGAGTGTTTATGATGTAAACAATGAGTTGAACTTATTAAATATAGAAGCCTAGTGAAGTGAAGGACAACAATACAGATAAGTATTGAGTTGAAGATTTCATTTGCTGAGATGCATGTTTCTTTGAGGAAATTAAGATCTTCTATGGAAAATTTAAATGTTATATATGAAAATGTTCAAAACACATAGGCTCTGATGGTTTTATGACGTAGGTACTAAATGGAACCATTAGTTTAGAAGTGTCTAGACTGTGAAGATAAATTCCACTCGAAAAGCAATGGGAAGGGAAAAGGACACGAAAGATGATGCTAATTTGCAAGAGAAATGGTATTGGTGTATGTGAAAGAAAGTAGTATACACATTGTTGTAGTGAATAAAAGGCATATGGAAGGGTGCACTGCTAAAATAAGACACTTAGAATGGTGTGTTATTGAAAATATACCTATGGTGGTGTAATGCTATTGAACATGACACTTGAAATAGTGTGAACATCGAGGATGGTGTTCATTTAAGGGGGAGGAGTTTTTAACACATTTGCCTTTAATCCTCCACATATATTATAATTGTCATTAATTATGTAAATGATACCTATATGCGCATGTAAATGTAAATGGGATAAAAGACCCTGAACAATTATAATTATATTCGAAGAACGCCCGATGAATAGGTGGAGCCTTGATATAAATCATGAAAAGCCATTAGAGGGGAAGGAAGCCAATAAAAGGGATTTGTGGAATTAATCCTTACCAATAAATTATTTGGTTGAGCTAAATATTCATATAGTCTAAGATTTCAACTTTCACATCAAAATATCTAATGGGGACAATGTGGGATAAAATTCCATATTTATGGAAGTAGTTGGGTTGTAACCATATTGCATTATCCAAGTTATGGGCATAGTACTAATAAAATACTTCTAGTAACTATCTAGAAGCTTTTGACTTGACCGCAACTAGCAGATCTAATAAAAAATCCAACAAAGAAGAAATCCTAAAAAGAAGAAAAACCAGTGGACGAAGAGAGAGAGTAGGGGGATGAGTAGTCAATGAGGTTGGGAGAGAGACATAAGAATGTGCAACCAAAAGTGTTAGCAAGGGAGGCTCTTCTTTGGAAATGTAATTTTCCTTCCCAATTATCACTTAAAAAAAAAGGTTATAAAAGAGAGACCCATGGTATTCTGATTATAAAAGAGAGATTAGAGCTCACTCTTTAGGCATGCATAATCATATCCTCATATCGATTTGGAGATATTTTGTGGCTTTGGAGTGTTAAGAGTGAAACCATTGAGTGAATTGGTTTAAGTGGTGAAACAAAATCACTCTAGTTGATCAGAAGGAAAGATCACTCAGATCTTTCATAGGAATTTATTTTTGAAGATTCATCTCATTTCTAGGTCATGGGTATAACAAGAGATTGTGGACTTTTTGGGAGGTCATATTTTCCTTCTGTAATTCATATTTTCTCAGTAGTTTGAGCCATCATTTTCTAGTATGTGGCATAAGTTGAATTTTGTAACTATGGTCGGTATTCCTAATGTATATTTTCATAATTATGTATTGTAAGCATGTTCTTCATGCTCAAAAGAAAAAAATATTATTAAAAAGAAAATTATAAAAGGCATTTTCTTCATGACCTTTGCAAAAGAAAAATTTGAATTGTAAATTTGTATTTTTTCCTCCATAAGTGATTGAGTTGGCCCTCCAAGTCATCATGTCGGCCTGCTCGAGGAGACACCCATTTAGTTCTTAAGAAGTCTATATATTAGAGTAACTTGTCCTCCCTCAAGGCACTTCGAATCATCACAAGTATATATATGCAACCAATGAAGTGAGAAGAAGATATGGAGGGTGAACAAAAGAATAATAAGCTATATTTTTCCCCTTGCTCAAGTGACTACAAAAGGCCAATTTTTTGTGATGTTTTTTTAAAGTGGATCAGAAATTCTCTGTGATGGTATCTGTGATCAGTCTAAACCTTCCGTGGAAGAGGAAGAGGTCGTTGTTTAGACCTGAAGTAGATCTTGACTGTGGACATATTGAGGATGTTTTGACTTGTAATTTTAGGAGGGTTGATGTGGCTCATGGTGGATTTACATCTTGCTATTATGCTGTTCAGTTTGTATGTGACTTTGATGTCTCCTGTTCAATTGATTCTATAAGGAAAGGATTGTCGGGCTTTCCCCATGTGGGTTTTCCCAAGGTAAATTTTGTGTTCTTGTGTGGTTGTCTCTTTAAGATCCTTATTATTTTATTATTGATCTCCTCTATATAATTACTCTATGATAGAAAAGTACACAAAAAATGAATTAACTTTACTATATTCATAAGAAGTAATTTTTAGCTTAGAATATGCCCTAGATTTTGAACATGGTATCAGAGCTTTGGAGAAGGAGCTTCCTTCAAGCCATCCTCTAGGGTCTGATATATAAATTAGACCTAGATGCACTAGTTCAAAATTAATGATGAAATCATCAATCTCTTTAGAAATATATGGCTCCAAAGTATTGTGTGTTCCAAGAGTCTGTCCAGGCAACTAAAGGGAGCTAAACCATTCTGCTTATTACAGAGATCAAGAAAGGAATGTCAAGCCTTAAAGAACTTAAGATAGAGGGCTAAAAGGGTCTCAAGATATAATGAAAAATACCAACTAATATTTGCGAAAATCCCAAGTGTTGTTTTTGGATGATTGAGAGCCTTAGGGCAGCTGAAGTTGCCTTAGTTCAAGAATCTAATTCTTTGTAAAAAAAATGAAACTGTAGGTCGAAGTGTTTCTTTATTATTACTCATTCCTACTTTTGTAAGAAAGTCAAAGGCCTCATCATGCATTGAATATAGATTAAAATACCTTAGTCCATGATAATGTTTGATCTAAATATTTTCATAAAGTGTAGAAAAAGGAGCCTCTGTCTAAGCCTCAGGGACTGCTACAGGTGTTGAAAGTTATGCAACCAGTTCACAAAAGAAAAGAAAAGATAGATAAACTACTTGAAAATTAGCCTCTTCGAGGGGGCAACCTCCTTTACATCACATAAATGAACAACTCTTAGATAATACCAATGAAAAAACCTCGTTTCTATATATAGGAGTCTAAAGGGTCACAATATAATCATAGCCTACATAACAATAATAATGTAAGGGAAAACCAATAACAATAGTGGGCTTCTACGACGCACAATAATAACAATATGTGGGCTACATTAAATATAATGATAAAGGGGCTACACTAGTATTATAGGGACCTAACATGCCCCTTTCCTTCAAAAAAAGTGTTGTCCTCAACCCTCGAGTATTTTTGGATGTTTCTGTATAAAATTATCATCCTTCCATGTGGAATCTTCAACATTTAAGTTCTTCCACTTAATGAGATACTCTGAAATTGATAAATTTCGTAGTTGTTGGGTTCTTGTCTCCATGTCTGCTTCAGGATCCAATATAATTTTTCCTTTTCCATCAAGTTTTGACAATATTGTTTGAACTGGGAGCTTGTCATCGATAACCTTCTTTAAGCATGAAACATGGAAAACTAGGTGTACTCGAGAAGATGCAGTAGCTCCAATTTGTATGCCATAGTTCCAATCTTTTGCAACACCATGTAAGGAACATAATACTTGGGTGATAATTTATTATGCTTCTTAGCTTACTTGAGGGACTTTTGTTTGTATGGTTGTAGCCGTAAAAATACCTAGTCGCCTACAATAAAACTTCTTTCACTTTGATGTTGATCTTCTTTTTGTTTCATCTGATTCTACGACAGCGTGAGGTTATCCTTTAAGAGTAGGAGAAATTGTAGTTGATGCTCGATGTGATCTTCCATTGCTTGAACCTTATAATTTTTTCTTAACGATTATGTGATGGACGTGGATGATATCCACAAAGTGCCATTAATGGGGTAATTTTTGTTGCAATATGGAAGGAAGTGTTATACCACAATTTATCTAGGGGTAACCACTTGACCCATTGTGTTTTTTTATCAAATACAAAGCAACGAAGATATCCTTCCAAACGTTTTTTCACTATCTCAGTTTTCCCTTCATATTGAGGATGATATGATTAAATATGAACTAATTGAGTACCAAGACATGAAAGTAATTTCGTCCAAAAATTTCCATGGAAAATGGGATCTCTGTCACTTACAATAATCTTTGGCTTTCCACGTAGATTTTGAATTGTTTCCATAAATGCAATAGCAATTGTACTAGATTTAAAAGGATGTGATAATGCACAAAAGTATGCATACTTGGTACGTTTACTAACTACCACCATGATGCCACTCTTTCCTTCAGAATTAGGCAAGACTATGATAAAATCCATTGTGACCTCCTCCCAACGCTGACTTGGAATGGCTAAATGTTGTAGCAAACCTAAAGTCTTAATTGTCTCAACTTTATTTTGTTGGAAAACCAAACATTCTGCCAAAAACTTATGAATATCAAATTTAAGGCCATCCCAAAAAAATTCCTTCTTGACCATGTGGTAAGATTAAAAAAATCTTGAGTTCCCTCCTAAGGGGGAGGTGTGCAATTCTAAAAGAATCTTCTGTTTGAGTTAAGAATTTTTACATTGATATAAACGTTCTTTGTACCATAATGAATAATTTTTCCAGATAAATGTATTAGATGTACTGGGATCTTGTTACAACCTTTGAATGAGTTTCCACACATGTTTGCCATTCTTCCATTCATTCCTTGCTTCAATTAACTAATCAGGTTGGATAATAGAAATGACACAAAGCAATGCTTCCACATCTTCATCCTTTCTTGAGAGTGCATCTACAACAACATTTTGCTTCCTTTTTTTGTAGATGTTTTCAAAGTCATAACCCTACTTCTTTGTGACCCATTTTTGCTTCTCTTATGAAGATAATCTTGGTTACAAAAAGTATTTAAGACTATCCTGATCTGTTTTTACCTTGAAGTATCTTCCCATTAGGTAAGGTCACCATTGAGTCTTTAGTGCATGTAGTATTACCAACTTTTTCTTCTCATAAATAAGTTTGTCTAAATACTTCCTTTGATTAGACAATTTTCAAAATCAACAGGTCTTCCTTCTTGCATTAAAATAGCACCAATTCCATTTCCTGAAGCATCACATTCCACAACAAGGGTTTTTGTGAAGTTTGGTCTAGCTAAGACGGGTGCTTGGCACATTTCCTCTTTAAGACGTTCAAAGGCCTTATTTGCTTTTGGATTCTAATAAAATGCATCTTTCTTCAACAATGTTGTTAGAGACATTGCTATTCCACCACAATTCTTAACAAACTTGCGATAATACATTTTCAACCCGAGAAATATTTGAAGATGCTTTAGGGTTGTGGGGATTTTCCATATCGTAATGGATTTAATTTTGTTAGGGTCTACCTTAACACCCTAATGAGATACAATATGACCCAAATATTCCACCTCATGTACTCCAAAGAAATATTTGGAGGTTTTTGCATATAATTGTTTCCCCTCCAATAGTTTGAGCACCTTATCAACATGTTGAATATGATCCTTCCAAGACTTGTTGTAGATTAGTATACCATCTAAAAATAGTAACACAAATTTTCTAAGGGTTTGAAAATGGAATTCATCAAACCTTGAAATGTGGAAGGTGCATTAGCAAGGCCAAAAGGCATGACCAAAAAATCATAATGACCTCATGAGTTCTGATTTTTTTTTTGGAATGTCTTCAATATTCATTCCAATTTGATGATATCTTGAATGAATATATAGCCTATTGAAGTAAATTTCTCCATGTAATTCATCCAACAATTCATCAATGACAAGATTGGGAAATTTATATTTAATAGTGAGCTTGTTGAGCTCCCTATAATCTGGACACATACGCCATGATCCATCCTTCTTGCGCACCAATACTACTAGAGTAGAGAAAGAACTTTGGATAGGTTGAATTAGACCGACCTCTAGCATTTCTGCAACATACATTAAATTTCATTATTTTAGGCATAGGGATATCTGTAAACCCTAATGTTTGGAGGAACACTTCCCGGAATCAAGTGAATAGCATGATAATGATCACAAACAGTTGGGAGGTCTTTGGGAATCTCAAATACCTTTTAATGATTGTCCAAGATTCTTTGGAGAGTTGAAGAAATGGATGATTTGGATGTTTGAACATCTAGTGAGCATAATTGTGCAATCATGCATTGCTGTTCTTTCTTCAAAAGCTTTGTCATGCCATTAGACTTGATTATCTTCCTTCGTTTCCCTACGATGCCCCTTAATTCAATTTCCTTTCCCTCCCAGGAAAATTTTAGGAAAAGTTCTTGAAAATTAAAAGCTATTGTCCCCAAATATTGTAACCATTGGACTCCTAATACAACATCACCAACACCTATTGGAACGGAAATAATTGGACTATTCAATACATACTCCCCCATGATTAGATTGATATTATGACACTTCCCTGAGCAATTTATAGTTCCTCCATTTGAAACCATCACTTGACACTCTAGTGTTGGAAATAGAAAGAGATTCAATTCCTTGGTATCTTACAATGAATAAAATTAAGGGTACTACTAGAATAGCTCAACACTATTATCTATTTTTTTTTCCTGATATATCCTTGTATCTTGAGATTTTTAGGAGTGGTAATTCATGCCAATGCATTACAAAATATGGTTGGATTCATTTATTCTTTCTCTGGGGTCGGTTCATGGTGTAGATCCTCTTCTTTTGATGTATCTTGTTCCTTCTCTTCCTTCTCTTCACAATATATGTAAAATAGTTTCTTCTCAACACACTTATGACCCTGTTGTAGCGACTACAACCACCCTCCAAAATTTTGGCTTGCATGCAAATTTAGGAGTCTACCTTGGATCCTGAGATTGATCGTTCCTTGGTCACTTGTTGGTAAGCTGATGATCTCATGTGATCTTAATATTTGTTCACGTTCTCATATTTATGCAGTATGTGTCATCTTTGGGTATCAAGATTGTTGTTTATCATGGAAAGGGAATGTTGTTCTACTTCAAAGGAAATCTTGTTCGCATGGGTCATTCTCATTACATAGACATGTGTCACACTCACTTCATACACTCTTGTCACAAAAGGTTTTTGCATCAAGCATAGTATGCCTTTTATGATATGGATGGTCTATGTTGTATCACTAAGTGTTCGTGTGTGATCTAGTCAAGTTCTATCACTGTTTGCATTAGTCTCATTAATCTCACACTTAGCCCGGATTCCTGAGTAACCTAGCCTCCTCCATCTTTCCAAAACTAAACAATTTTCTTCTACAACCCTCAATCTTTTTTCCTTTCCTGTTGGAACTATGTAATGCACAAAGACCCCAGCCTCCCTTGGCATCCAAAACTGCACAATGGTTTCCTCAAGTGTCTTTTCCCAGCTGAAAACCATTGTCTTCAGAAACTGCAAAGTGTTGTCCCTCAGTTTCCCTGCCAACGCTTCTCTCTAGAAATGCGCAAAGTAGTCAGGTAGCCAACGCTTCTCTGCAGAAATGTGCAGAGCAGTTAGATAGCTAGTATTGTTCTCCAGAAATGCGCAGAGCAGTTTGGCTGCCCTGCATTCAGAAACTGCGCAAAGGTGTCCTCCCAGGACCCATCCTGCAACAGTGTCTTGCATCTCAAAACTATGTAGTGTTGTCCTATCTGTCTAATCTGCCTTGCACTCAGGAATTATGCAGAGTAGGCAGCCAACCTTGCTTTGGAAAACGGTGCAGAGTAGGCCAACAACCTTGCTCCTAGAAATTGCACAAAGAAGGCAACCCAACCTTGCTCTGGAAAACTGTGTAAATCATCCTGACAATAGTCACTGCCCGCTGAAACTACGTATATCTATCTCTTAGTGATTACAGGGAAAGATGACATGCTAGATCACTCTCATGGAGTTGAGGAGAAGGAACAAGAAACCAGGTTATGATAAAATATTAGGACCTCATGCAAACTTCATCGGATGCATGATCATCGGGTAAGTACGGTAAGTAAATAATATATTTTGAAGTACATCTCTTAGTGTAGATTGAAGGACTGCTTGTCATTTTCATATCATTCTATCTTCAATAACATGCATGTTTGTAAGCACAAAGTCATTTCATGTGTTTCCTCTACATGTATTGCTTCCTTTTTCGCTTGTTTTATCAACTATCTTCTTTGGCATGTTGATTGATGTCTCATGCTTGCGACCCAGTTCTTGTAATTTCAAAGGTTTGTCTTTGTGTGTTTATGTTATCTTAGCTATGCGAACACATGTCGCTCTCACACAAAAAGTTGTAAACACTCTCGTGCAAGTGTCATGTTGGTCATTCGAAGACATATCTCAACTGTCGCTCTTAATATTTGAGTCAGTCTCACTGAGCACATATATGTCTTATTGGTTTGAGGTGTCTTGTCGTGCTAAGTTTGTGATCACAATGTCATGTACGCACAAGTTCACTTGCTTTCACACTTAGTCATTTTCCCTTAAAATTTGTTGACCAGACAACCCTCCTTCAACCGGACCCTGATCTCAGTGACCTTGCTCTGTTTCCTAGAACTGTGCAGAGCTTGAGGCTATCCTCAGGGCAGCTTGCACTGTGCAACTCCAGAAGTAAGCCAACTAACTATCTCCTAGAACTGCGTAGAAGTTGTCCTAGAACCCGATCCAATCTATGCTTCCCACAAGATCATCCATCAACCCTCTTGCTGGTCAACTGAAAAATTTGGCTTGAGCTGTGACCCAGGGCTACATTGATCTCCAAAACCACACAAAACTTGTCTAGCCTGACTACCTTGCACTACCTACAAAAACTGTGCAAACATGTGGGACAAGCCTCTACTGCCTGTCGTTGCATTGTCTCGGGAACTTTCACAGATCTGACAGGCAGGCTTTCCTACTGGCCTACTCTGTCATCAACCCATAAATTACGCAGAGTTCTTTGTCACCTGCCCTTTAGCCCAGCTCTATAATCATGTTGGCCTTCTTTGCTCTCACTCAAAAAATTGTGCAGATCTGTCAGGCAAGCTTGCTTGTTGGCATGCTCTGCTCTCACTCAAAAAATTGCATAGATCTGTCTGTCACCTACCCTTTTGTCCCACTCTGCAATCATCCTAGAAATTATGCAGTTATGTCTAGGTTCGGACTGTCTCCCAGAATTGCGCATTTTTGACCAGTAGCCCCTACAGCTCGATCCTGTCCTCCTCTGGAAAATTACACAAATTTTCCTACCAGTGCCTTCTGTTGCCAGCACTGTCTTCCCTGGAGAAACTACGTAGATCCCAGCTAGATCACTTGCCCAGTGCTCCCCTTGAAAATTGCATAGATTGGCCCAACAGTTCCCCAACACTTTATTTGGACTTCCTCCCGAAAACTACGCAATTGTTCCTCCTAGTTGGGTTTTGCCCCATAGCTGTTGCTTAATTAAGAAGCCTGCCAAGGCTACCACATTTTCATGCATGTGTTGTATTTGTTTGTAACACTATCCTTTAAACGCTTGTAATGTATGTTTTCTTAACTTGTACCAAGATAGTTGAACTACTTCAGTTATTTTAGTGCATATACTGTTCAAGATGTTTTGTATTGGTTTCTATCGTTGTCTTGCCCGTGTGGACTACTCCACCGGACATTAGATAGATTCATCTTGTATACTTGTTATAAAAACTGTCACATCCGTGTGGACTACTCCGTTGGGTGTTGTACATGTTATTCATTTATTTTGGTGTTTGTGACCACTGCATTCGTGTGGACGAATCTACTGGAAACTGCGTAGATCCTTGTTGTGTTTTGTGTGTCTCTTCCTGAGTTGCGACTAGTCCCTCTCAACCAGAGACCAACTTTCACCCTCTTCCTTTACAGTGAAGGAACCTAGACACAAGTTACATTACACACTCACCACGTACCTCACTTTTTGAAGACTAAGTATATGACTCTCATTTGATGAACAACAAGAGCTAAGGCATATCTTTAAGATAATGACAAATGGGCCATTGCACCGGATGGGAATCCTACACCAAATGGTGTGAGGTCTAGTTGGGACTTCATATCGGGGAGATCCTTTAATTGTTGGAAGATCCAACACCATCAACAAACCCTTAGTGTATTTTGTATCACAACTATAACAAATCCATTTTTCTCTTTTTTCTTCTAGTTGTTGTGGTGTCAAACTTGTAGGTCGTGGGAGGCTAGGAGCAATAACTCTTCCATATTTATAGTTGTGAGTGGTAGAATTCATTGTTTCCGTAATTTTTCTTTCAACTTTTTTGTCCATCTTGAATGATTTCTCCAATGAATTAGGTTCCCAAAGGTGAACCTCGTGCTTGATGTTATCCTTTAAAGTCCCTATGAAGACATCAATACTATGCTCCTTTGGAATATCATTTACCTTGATATTCAATCTTTGGAAGTCCTCAACGTGCTTTTCCATTGAACCCTTTTGTTTGAGATTAACCAGTTGGCTAAAGAAGGTACTTCTCTTTGTATCCTCAAAATGTGCTACCAATTCTTCCACAAAAAATGTCCAAGTGACAATTGGCTTATGAGAAAAAATCCATCGATACCACATAAAATGATTTTTTTCTAAATATAAAAATGCAATGCATATCTTTTGTGTGTGCGACACATCATGTAGATCAAAGAATTGCTCCATTTGTAGTATCCATGTTATCGTATCCTTTCCATCAAACTTCCTCATGTCGATCTTTGGAATGTGTAGGGTCTTAAACTAAACATTGGAGCCTATAAAATCATAATTTATATTCCTTTTGTCCTCATCACGATTTTCATGAATTACCTTGTCAGCAGTAGGAATCCTTTCTTGTAGAAACTTTGTCAACCCTTCAAATTTGACATTCATCGCATCCATGTCTACTTTAAAAACTCCCATATCATCCTTCAATCCTTCCATGTTTCCTTTTAATTTTCCTTCTAAACCATCTGTCTTACCTTCTAGTTCATTTTTTGTTAGTCTTTGCGAGAGTGAAATTTGTTGCACTTGGTCTGATAATTTTGATATATCACGTTGCATTTCTTCCTCTTATTCATGCGTTATAGTAGAGCTTTCAGGTTGCTTACTCGGTGTGTCCATTTTTTTTTTTGTTTCGAGGCACCTTGGAATCAAACAACAATATCTATGCTTCAAACAAAAGTTATGCAAAAAAAAATACACACCTTTTTCTTGCTTTTTAGGAGATCGATATTGAAAATGTTGTACCTATGTAATTTCGGATCTCCAAGGTCTGATATTTATTCTTGTGGTAGAATTGTGATTATTCTTTCCAATTCCACAAGTCAGACTGAAATTGGATTCTTCAAGAAAAATCTATGCCTAATCTCCCACGATGACCTGATTATAGACTGGTTCAGTAGAGCTAACTTGTCTGAAATGCCACATGTCACTATTTTGACCTTCAACCCTGAAAATGATACACGAAAAACTAAAGTCCATTTTTTTCATCCATTTTGTATGAAATTCAAATTATATGCTCGAAGAGAAATTTGTGATGATTTTCCCTAGGTCACATGCTTGAGATTAAATTGTGGAGCCTGCAAAACCGTAACTTCTTTGGACCATATCTTAGAAAATTTAGCGAACTAAGATCTGAAATTTTTACACAAAGTTCACCAAGATTTCGGCTCCACGTGCTCAAAATTTCAGCTTCTAATACATGATATAAAAAATATTATATCTAAAATTTGGAGATGACCTGTTTTAAGCAGCAAAAACCTAGAATCCAAAGCTCATACCAAATGTTATGCAACTAGTTCACAAAAGAGAAGAAAATATACATCAATTACTTGAAAATTAGCCTCTTCGAGGGGAAAACCTTCTTTAAATCATATAAATGAACAATTATTATATGATACAAATGACAATACCTACATTTTATGATTAGAGCCTACATAACAATAATAATGTGAGGGCACAACAATAACAATAGTGGGCTTCTATGGGGCACATTAATAAATTTATGGGGCCTACATTAAAAATAACAATAAGATGGATACACTAACAATAAAAATAAGGGGGGTACACTAGTATTATACGAACCTAACATTGAAAATCCTTAAGAGATGCAAGAACTTCTGGAAATTTGTTTCAGTAGGCTGAAAGTCCTTAGGAAAAATCTAAAATCCATAGGACAAGTTCATTGAAAGTAAGGCTGGAATATGTTTTACGTGTGAATAAGATATACTGTGGAAGGAACTATGCTTAAGAAGAGTTAATCTTGTGACATGTTTGAGAAGGACAAACACCTTAAAGTATTGAAAATATACAAAGCACAATTATATGACTAATTTGAAGCCTGATCCTCAAGAATACCATTGAATTTCTGAATTTAGAAAATGAGCAGTCTGTATCGATCATTAAATTTCCTAAAAATGATGAAGATGTTCATAGATGAGTAAGAGACCAAAAAAGGTACAAGAAGTATACATGATTCCTAGAATGCAAGATCTGTCTTGGCTCTAGCAAGCATAACTATGTTTTAGGCATAGTACAATAGCTATGAGGCATGTATCATCACTAAATCTACAAAAAGAAATACATTATATAAATAAATATATAGTCAATAAGTATGTAGCAAGACTTAATTTATCCTTCAAACTGTTGATCACTAATTGATGCCAGCCTAAGCCGACAATACCCACATTATGCAAATTAAGCTTGCATGATCTACTATGTCCCAAGATTAATCACCTGATCCCATGGTGAAAACCCTCTATAACCAAGTCTTAATGTTCTTAATTAAAATCAATGCGAAAATGTTGCATTAACTATCCAAAGTCTTAAACTTTAATAGACCCTTGATTAATTCTGAATCCTTATAACTTAACCCTTCGATAATCACTTGCACTTATCAACTATACTATGATCTTTAGACTTTAACAACCTTTTGAGCGGAACCTTATAACCCTTCATAAATCTTTGGTTAATTCTTAATTTAAGCCGAAATCCACTGATCCTGCTTATTGCTATTATAACTTTTGTATAATAGAAATATTTCATATAACACTTAAACCTTACCTTTCCGTTGATTCACATGACTTTACACATTTTCCGATGCTCAATCTTTAGCGCGTTCAACCTTCGCCGTCGATCTCATTTCTGCAGATTTGACAGTTATCACGTTGTCTACTCACTTCTTCAGACTGACTCTTTAGCGCATTAGGTCTCCACCATTTATTTCTCTGACCTCAATCTAACGGTGATCGCGTAATCTCGTGCAGATTACGTGCACGACCAATATTAGCCCGAGAGCACGTGAGAAAAGTGGTTTTCTCTTTCCTTCAGGTGCTACATGTCAATCCATAAGGCTAATCATGTGAACTCATAGAAATATCATTTACTGCTTTAAGGGTGCGCGAGATACCACTTACTGTTTTCGTAGACTGCTCCACTATTCTGCACGTGGTTTTAATCTTCGCCACCCATCTTCTTAACTTTATTTTACACGACTTAATCCTAGCTGTCTATCTCCATCACTCCCGTTCATTGATCTGGCTGATCTAACGACTGTGCTTCACTACTACATTCTTTTGTTTCTTATTGTGTAATAATACATTTGTTCGGGTTTCTGCCTGTGTATGTGTTTTCGCCTTCCGGTCTTCAACTATTTTGATTCCGATCTCTAGCATCGTTCTTCATTCTTTCGCACCTTTATGCTTCCGCTGCGTAACTCCTTAGGTTTTAAGAGCCTTATAGTATACCTTCACTGTAAGATTGAAGGTTTTCTCCCATACTGTCTATGTATAAACTCGTAACGCACTTCTCATCACTTTGTCTCTAGTTTTGCACACCTGCAAACTATGTTATGCAGAATTACTAAAATCCACACGTAATTTATTCAATTACTCCATTCACACCACACAAACTCAGAAATCGAGTTCTCTGTATTAATAACCAAATAATTACAAAAGGATTCCTTTCTAGCCCGATCTTCACTATCATTGGCCTTTTCCTTTCCTACCCGTAGGCTTACAATCAACCATATCTAACTAACTCACTCTCTAACTCTTAGCTAGCTAACCTTCTTCTATGCCTTTTAGGCTTACATTTATACAGAATGTTCTATAACCCATTTCCTGGTTCAAATCCTTAATCTGCGCATCAAGTCCTAAAATCTCTCAATGATCCCTTGAGGATCTCAACAACTTAACTAAATCCTAAGGATTCTCTTTAATCCCCAAAATCATGAAACCAATTCCTAATCTAGGATTTACAATATTTCAAAATCTCTCAATCCTCACTAATCACTCATCATCACTCATGTTATCCTATATTCGAGAATGTTTACAAATATGCCATACAATACTCAATTAATCCCTATTCTAGTTCCTCTCATTAAAATCACTCAAAACCTTAATAATTACATTAATTTAATACCGAGGAAACCAACTTCCTTGAAGCACAAGACCCCCTATGTCTACTAAAATACAATGATATCTCTGAGTTGAATGCTCCTGCATCACTAATCCTATAATGGAAGGTTGAATCCATGTAATCCCTGAAGATTCAAAGATCGATCTAGTCATGTAAATATAAGAAATCCTTAAAGACCCCTTTAATGATAGGTATTAGAATTGAAGGAGTTCATTCTTTGAAGAATTGATATGAGAAGAAGAAATTAAAAATTCAATATGTGGCCTAAGGAAAGACATAGCCACACAGGAAAGACATAGCCACAACATTTTTCTCATGTACTAAAACATGTTACATGGAACTTGTGCTTCTCTTTGATAATGTTGTTGTGTGGTATGTCTGAATTATGGATACTATGTTTTGAAGTATATTCTTTGCATATATGGGAAATAAGTGAAAAATGGATTGATGTCATTCCCTTAAATTAGAAAATAGGTTGAGTCCCTCTTAAGGTTAGAAATCAAAATCTCTCTTGACAAAGTTAAGTTATTTTCATATATAGTATTGTCCCGTCTCTACCATAGCAGGCCTAAATTATAAATCGTTAAAGAAATATTGGATAAAAATTTTGAACTGATATGTTCCAAAGCATTGATGACATATGTGATGTTGTGTAAAGGCTTGTTGATATGAGTATTTAGATGAAATATGTTATTGTCCATGATACAATGTTTGAATAAGTTGAGATACTTATTTTAGTGGAACCAAGATGATAATTGATTGATGAGAATGATGAAATTCAACCCACATACAAATGACATACTTTAGGGTTTCGTCATTTAGACATTGATCTAAGGCATGAAAACCTTAGATGGCATAAAGGGATTGAAAAAGAAAGCCTAGGGATTATGGAAAAAAATGTAGGATTGGTCATTCCCATTAAAAGAATAAACCCTAACTCTAGCAATGAGAAAATGACATCACAATGAGGACAAGGATGAGAAGGTGGAAATAATGCAAGGAGGCTAAGATCAAGATGGATCTAACTTTTACTATAATTCTAAAAATATAAGTATTTTATCCATCTCATGTTTGCTTATTGTTATTGTTGTTATTCTACTATTAGTTAGTTTCTTGTCTTTGAGTTCAGACCTTGGTTGTAATTGTTCTTCCATGGTCTCTTGTGAGATTGCAGATATTGTTAGTAGAAATTTCCAAGGCTTTGGTAGTAGATCGATGAAGTGGAAGAACAAAGCAAAGCATGTGTTAATAGGACATTTCTTGAAACATAAGTTACATTGAAATATATTATACAAGAAGAAATCTGAGCTTAGAGGGAGACATGATATCAACAAGTTTGAAGTTCGCATGCAACAAATGGTAACATAGTCAAATTCAAAGCGAGAATTGAATAGAATATTCTCACAGTAAGAGGGAGAGGATCATGAAAAGACATAAGGTACACTTCTATCATTATTTTTGAAGATTACACTAGGTTGATGCAAATATTTCTTTCCTTAATCATTGAGAAGGGAGAAGAGTACATAAGAGCTACCTCTAGCTTGTGAGGTACAAGAAGAAGTCTTATACTTGTAAGCAGAGAGAAGGTTTTGTACATGCTCATCAGATTGATGGATTGAGATGGTTCCTATATGATTTGTTTTCTGACAGAAATAGAAAATCTCATGTGTCAGAGGGAGTTGCATTGGTCAAAAGGAGTTGCTTTAGAAGGAGCAGTGTAAACTTCCTCAAGAATCTTGCTTTAGCTTCAAAGGGAGTTGATATCTATGTCTGAAATGATGGATTGTCATTGATAACTGATATACTAAAGGACCACAGTGGTAGAGGTTGAGCCAAGATTATTAGCATAGTATAATTGGTCCTGGATTATTTGAGAAGTACAACTGTAGATTTAGTTTGGTTTGATATTGCTAAAGACAAAAAACAATTCATAAAGATGATGCTTCAATATGGGTTCTCTTATAATTTCTTGAATGAACATGAAGCAGTCATTTGTTGCACTTTATATGGCAGAGATTGAATATATTGCAGTTGTTTTGGAAAGTTAAGAAGTCGTGTAGATTTAGAGGCTACTTGCAGGTTTTGATCAAGTGCATGTGATGACCATGATGAAATGCATGGTGTAGAAGGGAGTAGTGAAACTTCAGTATACCTCCACTGATGAGAAGATAGTGTACTTTTGAGACAACCTTGGGCTTGTGGAGAATGCCTCTATGATTGAGAGGGAGTGATGATTGCATCATGGATATGGTCTCGCCCTGTGTCATGTATTTTGGCCCGAGTTAGGGATGTTATCCATGTGTTAAGTAAATTGACAAGAATTAGTGAGAATGGTTTGATAGGTTAAAAACATCATGGATAGACATTCTTCCTATGTCATGTACTCTGATAGGAATTAGGGATGTTATCCTTATATCAAGTACATTGACTTGAATTTTGAAGAATGGTATGCAGACTATCTTTCTCCCTATGTCAAGTACTTTGACCATAATTACAAAATAT
Source organism: Pinus taeda (assembly GCA_000404065.3). NCBI lineage: Eukaryota > Viridiplantae > Streptophyta > Pinopsida > Pinales > Pinaceae > Pinus > Pinus taeda. The sequence continues at coordinate 4,797 of APFE030441080.1, read as the reverse complement.
ATACCTGATTCAAGTAATTTGACTTGAATTAGAGAGAATGGTCTGACAGAGGACATACCCCCTATGTTAATTGACCTTGGGTGGAGTATGGTCCTAAAGGTTGTAGCCTCCCAACATCATGCTCTGATCTCTTTCTAGAGTAAGCTTGTTTTGGCATTGTGCTTTGATCTCTTTATAGAGTGAGCTTGTTTTGGTATCATGATATGATCTCTGTCTAGAGTGAGATTGTATGTTGAGGCCTCTTGGTCAATACCAATGATGCAAATGTGCCATACATCATGGGTACTAACTGGGTTGTGGAAATGTGTTTTATGCCGATGATTATAATATTGATGGCGATTCTTATATTAATATTGATGATCCTTTAATTATAGAATTGTCAACTTCAGAATATCTTGATAGTCATTATGAACACTTCCCTAGTTAAAAGGGAGTGTTGAATTTTGTAACTCTGGTTGGTCTTCATAATGTATATTTTCATCATTATGTATTGTAAGCATGTTCTTCATGCTCAAAAGAAAAAATTATTATTAAAAAGAAAAATGATGAAAGGCATGTTCTTCATGACCTTTGCAAATTTTTTTTTTGAATTGTCAATTTGTATTTTTTCCTCCACAAGTGACCAAGTTGACCCTCCAAGCCATCATGCCAACTTGGCCAGGGAGAAACCCATTTGGTTCTTAAGAAGTTTATATCTTGGAGTAACTCATAAGGCACTTCGAATCATCATATCAGCACAAGTATATCTTTGTAATCAATGAAGGAGGAAGAAGATATGGATGCCGAACATAAGAAGAATAAGTTATATTTTTTCCCCAGCTCAAGTGACTATAGAAGGCAAAGTTTTTGTGATTTTTTTATTTTTATTTTTATTTTTATTTTTATTTTTATGTTTTTAGTTTATTTTTCATTTTTATTTTATTATTTTATTTTATTACTTTTTATTTATTTTATTTTCTTTTTTTTTTTATTTTATTTTATAATATTTTTTATTTATTTATTTATTTTTTATTATTTTTTTTTATTTTTTTATTAATTATAAATTAATTACATTATAATTAATAATTTATTTATTTTATTTATTTATATTATTTATTTATTTATTTTTTTTTTTTTATTTTTTATTTTTTATTTTTTTTTTTTTTTTTTTTTTTATTCATTTTTTTTTTTTTTTTTTTTTTTTTTTTTTTTTTTTTAATTTTTTAATTTTATTTTATTTTATTTATTTATTATTTTTATTTATTTTTTTTATTTATTTATTTATTATTAATTATTTATTATTATATTATTAAATTTTTTTTTTTTTTTTTTTTTTTTTTTTTTTTTTTTTTTTTTTTTTTTTTTTTTTTTGTTTTATCTTCTGAGGTGGATTCGAAATTATTTGTGATGGTATTTGTGATTAGTCTGAACCTTCTGTGGCAGAGAAAGAGGCCAAAATTCAACCCTTGTTCAAACATGAGGCAAACCTTGACTGCGGATAGATTGAGGATGTTTTGACTTGGAATTTGATGGAGGGTTGACTTGGCTCTTAGTGGATTTACATATTGCTATTATGATGGTCAGTTTGTCTATGACTTTGATGTATCTTTTTGAATTGATTCTATAAGGAAAGGATTGTTGGGTTGTCCCCCATGTGGGTTTTCCCAGGGCAAATGTTATGTACTTGTGTGGTTATCTCTTTATTATTCTTATTGTTTTATTGTTGAGCTCCTTTATATAATTACTCTATGATGGAAAAGAACACAAGAAATGAATTAACTCAACTATATTCATAAGAAGTAATTATCAACTTGGAGGATGGTTAGTTTGATGGGAGGGTCAAACCAACCATCAAATTCTCTCCAGTATAGGAATATACAACCTTGTGAAGGGAAATTGCCGTGTTGTAATCGTCTCCTAAAAGCCAAATAAATCATTCCATTAGCCATTATTGTTTATGGGATTCCATAAATCTATTTTGTAACTTAAAAGGCGACAATAACATGTAATTCTAGGCCAGATTAATAAAACAAATCATAATATATTGCCTGTCTTTTTTGTTGTGGTATGATGGTTGAGCTATTTGTTTAGTAAGAAGGGATTTGATAATGGTATTAGTAAATAGATCTATTATATTTATTTGATGTGATATTTGTTTTTGGGTATATTGGTTGAGTCGTTTGTATAGAGATGGTTTTCCCATCAACTCATGAGTTCATGTTATTTTGATCTTTTCGGAGGACAGGGAATGCATCACCCATATGAAATTGAGAAAATGTGATAAAAATATTAACTCGGAATCAAAAGAAGAGGAAGACATGGGGGACAAGAATGCAAAGCATGGAGGAATCATATGAATATTATAAATGACCTTTCAAGGGGCCAATAACAGTTGGTTTAGCTTATCACCCAACTATAACAAATAATCAAGGGAACCAAAACAATACCTACAACAATGGTTCAAGAAGGTCAAATGGTAACAATGGGAAGCATGCTAAAGGGAGAAACAACCATATCCTAGTCCAAAATAACCCTCATACATTGAGTGGAGTGACTCCTATACTTCTCTTACCTTAGTTCCTGGAAGAATAGTCAATAGGAAATCATAGGAAACAAGTAGAAGATGAAGGGTTCTATAATTATTTAAGGGAGTATTAGGATCTTTGTGAAGAATTTCATGTATCCATGTCCTTGCAGGATTTTTGTATACATGATATTCTTTCCTGAAGGTTTACACTAGCTATTTCCTGAAGGTGTTATCATGTAGACATGTAGTCGTTGTTGAGCAAACATGATTGGGTTTTTGGGGAGATCCCTCTAGAGAAACCTCCTGATAGAAGCTTCGAACACATAATTGAGTTAAAAGGGGCCAAGCCCATAATAAATAATTCATTTAGGAATCCAAATAAGTTCAAAGATGAGACGTAAAAGACAATCAAGGAGTTGTCAGAGATGGGACATATTAGACCCACTTCTAGTGCATTCACTTATTCATTAATCTTGGTTAAGAAGAAGCATGGCACTATGAGGATGTGTATTGACTATCATGATTTGAATAAGAAAACAATAAAAAATATGTATCCCATTCCCAATATTTATGAGGCATTGGATGAGTTGCATGGGCCAATATACTTCTTGAAGGTTGATCTTCGATCATGACATGAGCAGGATGTTCACAAGACCGCCTTTAGGTATAATTATGGGCATGACAAGTTCTTGGTATTTCCATTTGGGTTAACTAATGCACCTACCACTTTCCAGTCTTGCGTGAACCACATCCTCAACAAGAAATTACATAAGTTTTTGTTGGTGTTCTCTGATGATATCCTTATATAAAAGAGAATTGGGAGGATCACTTGAGGCATTTAGCTGAGATATTGGGTATTATGGGGGAGTGATCATTGTACACCAAGGAATTAAAATGTGATTTGGTCTAAGAAATATTTTATATTTAGGCCATGTGATTAGTTTATATGGGGTGGAAGTACATTAGGAGAAGATCCATGTCATATTGGATTGGCCACCACCTAGAACCCTTACACAACTACAGGGATTCTATGGATTATACAACTTTTATAGGTGCTTTGTTAAGAGGATTTCATAGTTATATGCACCCTTAACAGATATTACAAAGAAATGGGCATCTAGGTAGACAAAGGAAACTCAAAATGCATTCGACAAGCTCAAGGAGGTGATGAGAACTTGTCCAATATTAACACTTCCTGATTTCACTCAACTCTTTTTGCTTTAGTGTGATACTTTGGGAGAGGGTATATGAACTATATTGATGTAGAACTAACACTCAATAGCATTTGAGATTCAGAAGCTCAAGGAACAAGAGAGGTTTTACTCCATCTATGTCAAGGAGAAGCTCGGGATTATGCATGCTTTGGAAAACTTTAGACAATGTTTGGTTAGTGGAAGATTTGTGGATATGAATGACTACAAGAGTTTGCAGTATTTGCTAGAACTGAAGTACTTGAATGAGAGGAAAATAAATGTGTAAGAAAGATACAAGATTATTATTTTGACATTGAGTATATAAAGGGCAATAAAAATATTGTTGTTGATGCCCTTTCTAGGAATCCAACAACATGCACTATGATGGAGATTTCAGTTGATTATAAATCACACTTGCTAGTGGAATATTCCAAGAATAATTTTGCTTATGAGTTGATGGATGGTCACATTCATTATGATAGGTACAGACTGGTGGATGACATTATCTTATAAAAGGACATACTATATTTAGCCCTTGAGTCCACACTTAGGGAGAGTGTTATTAGGGATACTCATGATAGACCTTTGGTAGGGCACCCTGGATACTTAAAAAATTACAAGAATATTAGAGAGAGGTTCTCATGGAAGGTCCTTAAAGACAATGTGCTGTGACATATGAGGGAGTGTATGACTTGTTAGTAGAACAAGCTAAAGCATACTCTTCCTGCATGTTTATTGTGGCCTTTTCCAATTCTAGAACATAACATCAATGGATTTCCTCACAAGTCCATTGAAGGTGCAAGGCCGAGATTGCACTTATGTAGTTGTTGATCGGTTGACCAAATTTGTGCATTTCTTCATGATTTCATCGTAGTAAAAGGTAGCATAAGTGGCAAAGTTATTTTGTATGGAGGTGTTTAGGCTCCATGGGCATACATTGTCAGTGATCGATATAACAAGTTTCTTAGTGCATTTTTCTAGGTGTTAGAAAATTAAATATTACGGAGCAATGGAACACATAAAATATTGCAGAAATATAGACACAGAAAACGCACAAAACAAGAGAGACACATATATACGTGGTTCACCCAGTTTGGG
>APFE030441079.1:0-19637 GCA_000404065.3 Pinus taeda | reverse complement strand
ATTGCCTGTAGTAGCCACGTTGGCGCAGGCCGTGGACTGTTTCCCTCTCTGAGGGTTTTAACCACGTCAAAATATTGGTGTATTGATCTGTGATCTGTTTGTGAGTAGTGTCCTTCTGGTGTTCTGTCTGAGGAACTTACCCTGTAAATTCCTACAATCATAGTTTCCTTTGAAAGATTTCGTGGCATTACGTTTTATGAGATGATCCATCGGTATAATGTACAACTCACCAAGGAATTTTCCTTGAGCTTAAGTGGATTATATGTTAGGGTCGGAGGGCTCACTTTTTCAGTGTCAGATGTCTCTATCTTAGCTGCAACATAGATTCCTCTTTAGGGAGAGTAGTGGTTCAAGTGCATGCCTCTTGAAATAGCTGACTATAAATATATATTGAAACCAAAGTATAAAAACTAGGGGTATGGAGCCAATGTGCCTAGAGAATACTTGTTTGAGCCCTACTTCAATCTTTTCAAGGCAATCCAAAGGTATCTTACGTGTGAGGGAAGGTTTGGAAGGATCTATCAATACCATTTCAATATTTTGATGCATTTCACATAGAAGATCCCTTTAAATCTTCTCTTATATTTGTTTATAAGTCTTAGCAAGACGACAGAAAAAGTACAAGGAAAAAAAATCCAAGTGGAACCTAGTATTTTCCACTTCTCTCTGACTAAATTGTTGGCTTTGGAGGAACTAAATAGGAGAAATAAATCATGGCAATCATTTATAGGTTCTTGAAAGTTGGAAATTGACTTACCAACTAGTTCTGTGAGTAGGAAGGATACACCATCATCAATAGAAAAATATTTAAAATCACTAGTTGAAAGTTTAGCCAAAAGGACCTCAGTTTCAGTTCATTGATCGGAAAGAAGAAAGGTAAAATGTTTCATTTTTCTCCTGAGGTAGTGGAGGTAGTCAAAAGGCCCCTCACTAGATCTAGTGCAAATAAACTTCTCTTGGAAAAAAAACTTGAGTAGCCATCTGAAACTTTAGAGGCTATACCAGAAGACATTGTTGCAAGTGATAAATATAAGTAGATTTTGGAATTGCAAGAATAGTTAAAGAAAGCACACTTCGTCATTTCCCAATTGCAACATGATAACATGGAATTGAAGAAGGTTTCTCTAGAAAGGAAAAATAAGGCTAATTTAGAAGGAAAAGTGACAAAAGTTGAACAATCTTCCACTAAATGTAAATGCAAGGGGAAATTATCAACAACAAACATTCAAAGGTTAGAAGCTTCATCAACAAAGGTTCCAGCCACTAGGTTCTATGCAAGAAAATCACAATTATAGGAGGAAATGTCAACACAGAAGGAGGATAAGGTTGACATAGATGAGGGGAAACATAATTTTAGTAGGTTAAGGTTGTAGTTGAAGAAAGTACACAATGAAATTGTTGAACTTATAGAGCAAGATGAAAGGGCTAGGAAATTTTTTTTGATCGTTTGAACATGTATGAGCTAGCAATGGAAAATGCCAAGTATATGCCAAAGAAGTATCTTCCATTACATAGGTAACTGAAAAACATATGTAGGTAGAACCTTATCATGAGGAAGGAATTGAGGATTTCCAAGCAACAGTTGAAGGAGATGCAAGAGAATGACAATGGTAGGCTAGATTTATTGGCTAAAGTAACAAAAGTTTGAATGCTGGAATAGGTAAATCAAAGCAATTTTTTCCCTTTTGGTTTTTGTCCAAGAATGATGGTTTCATGAGGTCGTATAAGGGGTTCATGTATTTTTGGAATATTTCCTCAGATTACAATCAACTAGACTCAGGAAAGCATGAAACCTTGTTAAAATAGTAGCTCAAACAATAGTTCTCTATTTTGGCCAATCATTATGGCTAGGGTTTTGATGGAAGTAAAGAATTTTGTCATCTTTTTGGTGAATGGATTTCTAGAAAGGGGTATTAGAAATGCAAAAATCATCAATAGGTTGTACATATTGTTCATATACACTAGGAGGTTCTGTAGTGTATGTATTACGCTTCCACGCAGTCATCGTTTTGACCGAGAATTTTATGTCTAAAAGCTATGTAATTTATTTTTATGATCTTGGTCAATATTAAGAGGCATCTAAGGACCTTCTATCTTTACTTAGGCTTTGAATTTAATGTAAATTTTTTTTAGAAAGCCTTCGTCAAACAGTTCCTAGTTTTCAGAAGAAAAAAAAGTTCGATATGTACTGCATTAGGTAGAAAGAAAAATCCTATTGGGGAATTTAGTTCCTAGAGGCGGGAACTTACTTTTTATTATCTATCCATGTTGTAATATTAATTAAGAAAAATTTTGTTCATATATTAGAACAAGATACATTGTGTACTACGTTTTTCGGATATATTTTTTAGTGCATGAGAAGAAAAAGGTGTTCTTTTACAGGGATTCCTCTATCACTTTCTATGGATATGTTCTCCATTGTTTTCAGAGTTATATTATGTTAAAATCAATCTTTGAATGTGTTTATTATTATTTATATAAAAAATAAAATTATCTCAAAATTTGCTTAATAGGTTCTCTGATATAGTTTGCTAAACGATTTATGCTTTGTCCTTGAATGGCAATTATAATTCATCCTATTGTTTGATGTTGTATACATTATTTCCTCCATTCCTCCACTCACTTGTCTACAATGAATTTGAATGAAATTCCAAAAAGAGTACCTACATTTCCGCTATAGGAATATCCCTCCTTCTCTTCATCCTATCACTAAAAAGAATCAACTTATATGATCGTAGTTCTTAATGGATCAGTCTTCTTCCCTATGAGAAAAACTTTAAAATCTATATCCCTCTGAGCACCATACATAGTGTAAAATCTAAGTCACTGAAGTTTAAATAGAGATATTCCTCTGTAAAGTTGAAAGGGCTAGATTCCAATCTTCCAAGTGGTTTACAGTTACCTTTGTGAATGTCTCCTTGGCCTAGAGCAATTACAAAGAGATAACATAATGGCATTCTTGTCGGGCAGAGAAAGTTGAAAAATTCCCTAGAAAAATCCACAATGAGATATAAATATTGTTCCCAGGGGTGACAGTGAACTATAGACTGATAGTTTGAATAGTTTCCCAACTCTTAGTGATTTTAGAATCAATTTTAATCAGTTCCTATAGGAAATAAGGCTTCAAGAAGAGTACACACTAGGCATCATCCAAACCCTAATCCACCTAAGGTTTTGAGCGGTCTAGATAAGTTGTTTAAAAAAAAAAGTTTGCAAAAGAAATGGATACCAGTGTGATAAAATGATCTTTTTCTCTACCTAAAAATTTTGAATCAATGGACCACACTCAATTTGATTTGAAGTTTGAACAAATATTATTCAGATCTAAATCAGAAAACAATTTTATAGAAACCTTTTTTTATCAATCACAGTTGCATCCCTCTATTCCTATTCAAGAATAAGGTGTGTTAGAAGTATATAAGTATATTTGGAAAAAATTTCATAAGTTAGAACAACTTTTCAATCAGCTACAAGAAGTTGTTAATAAGTCCTCCACATTAGAATATTTTGTCCCAATTCTTTTTGCCCCAACATTTTCTGCTCCATTGAACATCTCTTTGAGTTCTTTTCTTTCTTTTTCAATTGTTCTTACCCCTATTGTCTTATTAGTTTCTCAAACATCAATCTGCTTTCATTCCTCATGTACATTCAAGACCCCAAAAATCAGTGCAAGTCATATATTCATGGATTCCCTTTATTCTCCATTGAATCTACAAATCCCGCTGCATTATTTCCCACAAAAATATGGCCTGAGATTGCCTCAGTTCGATGGTACATGCATTATTACATCTTAGAAACACCTTGATAAGTTGAAGGATTTGATAGAACTAGAAGAGGTGGACCATGAGAATGCTAAGTTGAGGAGTTTTGTGCAGAGTTTTTCAGAAGAGGTTAAGAAATGGTTCAGCAGTTTACCATTTGCTAGTATTTCCAATTCCCAATAATTTGAGCAAAGCTTCCTTGCCACATGGGAAGCCATGAGTAACCCTCTGTAGATTTTGGCTGAGTATGACATTTTGAAAAGAGCTCCAGGAGAATCGGTGTAGGATTTTTTAGTAAGATTTAATAAAGTATATGATTGAATACTAACTAAAATAAAACCCCCTCCATGTTTTTCCTTACTTCATTAACTACATGGTTTCATTGTCGAGATTTTTTATCAGCTTATAGAAAGCAACCCAACCACTTTAAAGGACACACAGAGAAATAATGTTGCAATAGAATCGAATTTGTTGAATAAAGAGGTCAAAATGAAAGCTCAAAAAAGAGAAGTTAAACATGTAGCTTCATCTTCATTAGAAAACAAGTTGGATGTCATGGTGAAAATAGTGGAAAAGTTCATGGAGAGATTTACCTTAGAGAAAAATGTTGTTGGTAGACATCAACATGCCCCTCCTCCAGTAAGAAATCCAAATTTTCAGAGGCCTCAAGTAAAAATTAAGAAAAGAGAACAGAGAAATCAAGAAGAGCAACAAAAAATCATATGTCCCTTCCAATATAATTTTCCAGAAGAGGAAGAGACAATAGAAGATCAGGACCAAATTCATTTTTTTGGTGAAGAAGAGGATAGTGTCTTTTTGAGGAAACAAGAACAAGATCTATTTTTTCAGCCACAAGAAGATATCATGCATATGGTAACAAAATATTATAAATAGGGTTACTAAAATGCAATCATGAAGGTGTAGAGATAGTATAATTTGAGAAACAAAAAAGTTCCAGTAAATCCTCCAAATAAAGGCCAAGTTGATGCACCTACTTGTAGTGACAAGAAAGTTGATCCTCCAAAAGAAATTCTTGAAAAGAGAGACACAACTATCAAAGAGGTAGATAAATGCCAATCACCTTTCAGTTTAGAAAATGAGAGATATGTAAAATTAAATTATATTTCACTTAATGAACTGATCAAGGATGATACATACAAAGGTCAAATTATTAAAGCACTAAAGGTAGGATATGTTTCAAACATTGTTAACTTGAATGATGATCATCTTGAACTTCTATTTGGTCCAAAAGTTGATGGAGATTCTAAAGATGGAGATGTCCCACATTTCTGTGTCATCTTGAATGTGCATGATCTGATTCGGCACAATTCAATGTTAGACTCAAGTGCACCACATAAGTTAATGTAAAAGGTGATTATGGATAAGCTTGGACTAGACATCACAAGGCTTTATAAAGATCTCTTTAATTTTGATTCAAGTAAAGTGAAATGTTTTGGTTTGATCAAGGATTTGGTGGTCTCTCTCACCTAAATCCCAGCAAAGAGATTAGTGATGGACATAGTTGTTGATGATATTCCTCAAAAATTTGTCTTTCTTTTATCAAGGTCCTCCTCTGCAAAGTTGAAAGGTACTCTTCAAATGGACATGTCCTATGCCACACTTATTGTTTTTGGAAAACCAAGGAGATTGTATAGATTTACTATGATGAATTACATGGTAAGTGGAAAATAAATGCCTAATAACCATCATATTTACATTCTGATATGGACTGTTTCATATTATATAATGATTTATGTTTGGAGGAAGACAATGAAAATAGGGACAACATATCAGAGGTAAATGACATTAAATTGCAAGGAACATAATCAAAACATAATGAACAAGAAGAGGAATTTGGACGATAGATTTTGATGGAGAAATTAGTTGAGAGGGGGATGGAGCTAGTGTGTGGTTAATGAACCCAAAGGTGTACAAGTCAAGGTTATGGTCATACAAATTAGCCTTTCACTATACAAAAAATGTGACTCAGTATGAAGTGTTGATTTTGGGATTACATAATTTGAAATATTTGGGAGGTAAGAGGATTGTAGTTCATGGAGATTTGGATCCTGCTATCAATCAAATTAAATGTGTATATCAAAATAAAGACCCTAGGATGAGGGCCTATAGGAATGTTGTCCTCAAATGCTGCAATTATTTTTAGAATATGATTTATGTGTCATTCCTAGAGAGCAGAACATGATAGCTTATGAATTGGTAACATCAACTAATTTGTTTAAGATTCCCATCTATCCCAATAGGAACTATGAAATAGAAGTTAAACATAGTCTAGCAGTCCCTAATAATGTGAAATATTGGAAAATTTTTAAAGATGACAAGAAACTTGAAATTTTTTACAAATGACTCAGGGATTTTCTAATTTACGTATAGATGAAGATTTTTTCTTTTATTGAGGATGAATAACAGGTCCTTAGTTCAGATTTTGATGATTTTTAGAATTAAATGATAGATATGAATGTTATAGAATTTAAGAACAATATAATTCCGAGAGGGTTAGTTCCAATTAAAAATTTATTTGACTAGAATGATGCAGTGAAGAATCCGAAGGTAGTTCCCACTAAAACTGAATTAGGAGACTGCAACATAGCGACAAAACAACAACCTAATATTGCCAAGATTTTAAGGTCCTTAACTTTTGAAGACATAAATAAATACCTTGATCTCATAAAAGAATATTTATATGTTTTTTCATGGGGATATGAGGACCTCAAAGTATATGATAAGAGCATCATTCAACATATAATCCCAATCAAGCGGAATCAAAAGCCTTTGAAACAAAAGTTGAGTAGAACAAACTCATTGTTAATACCTCTTATTGAAAAGGAAGTGAGAAAACATATCTTGGTGCATCCTGATGACCAAGAAGTGACAACTTTCATCACTCCATGGGGTACCTTCATGTATCCTAAAATTCCCTTTGGACTGATGAATGCATGGGCCAACTAGCTAGTCCTAATTATACTAAAGATTTCATTATTTTCTCTTTCCCATTCGATCACACAATTACAATAGTCCTTAGGTAGAAAAATAAATAAGGATTGAGAAACCCATAGCTTTATTTAGTAGAGGTTTGATAGATTCTTCCCCTAAATACAATATTATGGAGAAGCAGGCATATGCATTGGTTAAAACTTTACAATGTTTTAGAGATTATGTGCTTCATTCGCATGTGATTTCCTATGTTCTAAATGTTGTTGTGAAGGACATTGTAACCCTAATCGATCTTGAAGGTAGAAGAGGAAGATGCATAGCATCCATTCTCGAGTACGATATGGAGATTAAGCCTACTAAGCTGATAAAGGGTCAAGGATTGGCTATGTTGATGGAAAATTCAAATCTGAGTGTATTGGACCTAAAACTCATAGCTGGTTTATTTGATGAAAGAAATTAGTGCCTTCTCAACATGTATCTTAAAGGTTTCTTTCCTATCTATGGTATACTTACATAATTTATGCTCTACAACATTTACAAGATTATCCATGGTTGACAAAAACAAAGGAAAGACTTATGAAATTGAAGGCTGTAAAATTTTGCATTTTGAATCAATTTTTGTATTGGAAAGATTCTGGAGGTGTGTTGTTAAATTATTTGTTGGAGGATGAGGCGCATAAGGTTATGGAAGATTTTTGCAAAGGATATTGTGGAGGCCACCATATTTGGAAAGCCACAACAAACAAAATTTTGTGAGATGGTTTTTGCTAGCCAACATTATTTTCTGATGTTTATAAAAGGGTATCAAGTTTTCATGAATGCCAGATCTTTGAAGGAAAGAGGAAGATTTTACCCTTACCATTGAAACCAATTTAAGTTGAATCACATTTCTAGTAGTGTGGCTTGGCTTTCATTGGAGAAACTCATCCATCATCTTCATCCCAACACAAATGGATCTTAACAACCACAGTTTATTTTGCAAAGTGAATAGAAATAATGCCAACTAGACATGCAACATATACAGTCATCATAGAGTTTCTGTAAGGTAGTATTCTCTTGATATTTGGATGTCCTCGTAGAATAATCATAGATAATGCAGGTTCTTTAAAGTCTATGAAAATGGTTGAATTTTGTCACAAAAATCATACTGTAATTAGTCACTGTACTGCATATTATCGACAAGGTAATGGTTTAGCTGAGCCTTCTAATAAGAGCCTCATGAATACCATTAAGAAATTGCTGCAATAAAATAAGACAGCATGGCACAAGAAGTTGATTTATGCATTGTGAACTAATTGGGTAAATACTAAGAAGTCAATTGGTATGTCACCTTTCCAACGAGTGTATGGAACATATGTGGTCTTCCATTCTTCCTTGAGAATTCTAGTAATGAAATTCTTACAAGAAGTGGATGAAAAACTAAAATACATGTAGAGGATGATAAACAAGATGATTCAATTGCAACAAACTAGAGAGGAAGTGTATAAAATTACTGAAACAATTCATGACAAAATTAAGAAGATTTTTTATCAAAGGATAAAGGTTGAGGATTTTCAAGATGATGACTTGGGTTTGAAGTGGGATGGTAGAAATCAAGACAAAGATAAACACGGAAAAATTGAAAACCTTTGGAAGGGACCTTTTAAGGTTCCAACATTCCATGGAAGTAATGCTTACTTGTTGCATAATTTGACAAGAGAGTTTCTTGTTGGAGGGCTTGTAAATGGAAGGTTCCACAATTATGATTTTACATGAAATTAGTTGATTTTGATCATTTCATTGTATATATCCATCTAATGTTTGGTACTATAGGTGTGGGAAGCCTTCATCAGAACTTGAAGCCCGAAGAGAAGGCCCTAATACTTTGATGGTGTTAGAAAATTATATATTACAGAGCAATGGAACACATAAAACATATTGCAGAAATATAAATACATAAAAGAAATAAAACATGAGAGACATAAATATATGTGGTTCACCCAATTTGGGCTACGTCCTCGGAGAAATAGCCAGTCCTTCCTTTTATATTATCTAGTAAACTGAAGAGATACAAACTACAACAGATCCATTGTAATTCCCTCTTCTCTCTCACACAATATCCTCTCTCTTTCTCACTCAGAGTACAGATCTACATAGACGCAATACAATTCCCTGATATACATCGAGGGGTTTCCTTCTAGGGCAAAAGAACCTAAATTAAACATAACTTCTACTGTCATATATCTGCCTAATGATGGGCCAAATTGACTACGAGATTACAACATTTTACAAGGCAATTTTAAATCTATTTTTAGCTTCGGGGGCACTAACCCTAATCCCCTCCTCTGTGGGGCTCCTAAAGATCATTGCCACCGCCATTTGGACCCCCTTTGTAGCACAAATATTACTGGTGGTGTTGCAGCCACATTACAAACTAGGGTCCAATGTAGTGATACCTTTGAATAAATAAGATAATCGAGCTCCACACCCAACAATCTCCCACTCGAATACTGATTATAGCATCTCCACCGCTACTTCCTTTACTGGACAAGAACTCCACTTTGGACCTGATTGTTTCTCATCTTCTTCATCACACTTGAAGACCAATTTATAATGAGCAGAATCTTAGTTTCTCCCTGGTTACAACTTTTGTTAACATATCTGCAGGATTCTAGCTAATGTGTATTTTTTCCAGCTTCAACTATCAATCTTCCAACATTGACCGTATGAAATTGTACTTGGGTTGTATATGTTTATTCTTGGAATGAAATGCAGAGTTCTTTGCAAGATCTATGGCACTCTAGCTATCACTGTATAACCTACCCAACTCCTGCCTCTTACCCAATTCATCCAGAAACCTTTGTAACTATATCATTTCTTTACTAGCCTCTATAGCATCAATGTACTCTGCTTTCGTTGTTGAGAGTGCAACAACACTTTGCAGTTTTGAAACCCAACTGACAGTTGTTCCACCTAAAGTAAACACATACCTTGTTGTGCTCCTCATGTTATCTCTATCAACCACCATACCTTCATCAACATATCCCTGTAGAGAAATGTTTGAACCACCAAAGCATAATGCCTGATTTGTGCTACCTCTCAAATACCTAAGAATCCACTTCACCACCATCCAATGTTCTTTTCTGGATTGTTCATATACCTGCTTACAACTCCCACTACATGTACAATATCAGACCTTGTGTAGACCATTGCTTACATTAGGCTTCCAATTACTGATGCACATGGAACTTTAGTCATATAGGCCATTTCTTCCTGAGCATTGGGACACACCTCCTTACTTAGTTTGAAATGGCTAGCCAAAGGTATACTAACTGGTTTTGTATTCTACATATTAAATCTTTTCAACACCTTTTCTATGTACTCACTCTACCCTCGATCCCTACCAAGTGGGGGCTCCTAAAGATCACTGTCGCCCCCCATGGACCCCCATTGCAACAAAAATATTATGGGCATAATTGCTGCCACATTATGAATTGGGGTCCAATGCGGTGATACCTTTTAATAAAGAATATAATCAGGCTCCACACCCAACAGAAGGCCTATTGCAATTTTTCAAAGTGTAATAAGTCTTGAGCCAGTCACGAGTCTATTTTGAGTATGTTTTGATTTAACCTAAGGATTCAATAAGCCTAATGGTCAGGCACATGGTTTATGGTGTTCTCAGAACCTCACAAGTAGGATGTCATCACCATTAGAGCAAGTGTTAGTATCCTATAATTATAGTAGTCATAAAATAATTTTTGTCTTTCATATTATTTTGGAAAATTTACATAGGTCTTACTATGATATTGTATAGATCAAGCTATTGGCATTAGTATCAAATACAAATTTCATTATTGAATATAATTATGTGAAAGAGTGTGAAGGATCATGAAAATGTTCATTAATATCCTAAGATGTTGAGTTAATAGAGCCTAAGGTCACGTTTCTCCAGAAAATCATGAGTAAGGTCATCGTGTCATCTCTTATCATCATTGGCATAAATTTTTAGTGTCACTTGGGTGAGTTATAATGTAAAATGACAACTTTCCATGACATCAAATTGGTACAATGATTAGGAGGATAGCAATGTGCTTCTGACAACTGATGTGTTTTATGATTGAGCTTCATATATTGCGATCATCATTATTGAAATTCGAATTTAGCCACCTTGGGAGTTCAAATGCTTGGTTAACCTCTAGAGGCACCAAAGATCCATTCATTTTTCCATTGAGAGGTCATTGAGCATCACTTAAGGTTCGATGTGCAAAGGAGGTGAGGGAGGAACTTCTCTCGCAGATAGGTGCTATGTTTTCCAAGTCAGTGGTAAAATTTCTTAACTAGGTGCCAACTATTCAATTTCTTGAAGCCTTTGTTTTGCATGTTATTGAAGTTACTCCCACATACTGAGAGAATGCATTGAAACACTCCAAAATTCTAAATTGATTAGCTTGTTGTGTTTCCTAGAAAATATGGTATGCTTTTCCTTTGCGTTACGTTTTCAATTCCTTTCCCCCACCAAACACCCACAATTTGTTCGCCACCTTGATATTGAAGCCTAATATATCATTCAAGTAATTTGAAACTCCATACCTGGTTATGCTTTCCTCATAGGTAAAGAAGGATTTCCCTCCCATGCGCTATGCTTTTGGCATTGTGCCTATGTTTTTAATTCTACCATTTTGACCAAGCAAACACTACCTCTTGTTTTAAGATTTATAAGAAGATTTGTGTTGTTTTAGTTTTCGATTAAGAGCTTTCATTTTGAATTGTTATAAAACCTTAATCTAAAATTCATTTCATCACCATTACCTCATTGGTTGTGATTAATTGATATATACCAAGGTGCTTTCAAGGAACTTCGGAATTCATCTTTACTATGAAAATCATGATAACCCCATATAGGAAAAAGCATAGGGGATGTGATATTTTGAAATTTAAACCTCAAGACCTGACTTTGATAAAATAAAACCGATCAATCAAGTTTTCCTTTGAAAACTTTGGTTGCATTAGATTTTGTGAGAAGATCCAGGGGTATAATGTACAGCTCACCAAATAATTTTCCTTAAGATTCAGTACATTATATGTTAAGGTTGGAGGGCTCACTTTTCCAGTGTCAAATGTCTCTATCTCCCTTGCAACAAAGATTCCTCTCCAGGGAGAGCAGTGGTTGAAGGAAATGCCTTTTGACATAGATAACTATAAATAATTCTTGAAACAAAAGTATAAAAAATAGGGGTATGGAGCCAATGTACGTAGAGAATACTTTCTTGAGCCCTAAAACAAGATTTTGAAGGCAATCAAGAGATATTTTACCTATGAGGGAAAGTTTGTAAGAATTTATCAATACCATTTCAGAATTTTGAAGCATTTCACAGGGAAAATAACTTTGAATCTATGCTTCTATTTGTTAAGAAGTCTTAGAAAGATGGCAAACAAAGCGCAAGGAAACAAAGCCAAGTGGAACCTAGTATTTGCCACTTATCTTTGACTAAATTTTTGGATTTAGAGGTACTAAATAGGAGAAATAAATCATGGCAATCATTTATAGACTCTTTAAATTTTGTGGCTAAATTACCAACTAGTTCTATGAGTAGGAAGGATACACCATCATCAGTAACCAAAGATAAAAAGTCTCTAGTCGAAAGTTCATTCAAAAGGCCCTCAATTTTAGTTCATTCATTAGAAAAGAAGAAAGGTAAAAAGTTTCATTTTTTCTAGAAGTAGTGGAGATAGTCAGAGGGCCCCTCACTAGATCTACTGCAAAGAAACTTCCCTTGGAAAAAACACTTGATCAGCCATCTGAACCTTTAGAGGCTATAACAGAAGACATTGTTCTAAGTGATAAAGACAAGGATATTTTGGAATTGCAAGAAAAATTAAAGAAAGCACACTTGGTCATTTCCCAATTGCAACATGATAATTAGGAATTAAAGAAGGTTTTTGTAGAGTGGACATCTAAGGCTAATGAAGAAGAACCAGTGACAAAGGTCACACCATCTGTCACTAAATCTAAAGGCAAGGGTAAATTATCAATAGAGGACATTCAAAGGTTATAAGCTTCATAAAAAAATGTTCCAGTTGTTAGTTCCAGTCTTCGCAGCCTGCCACTAGGGATCAAAATGGGCTCTTACTATGTCTGGATTTTAGAGATGTTTTGCACATGAGTTTTGGTGCAAATCATGCCCTAAGTATGTTCATCAGAAGCAGATCAGAAATATATTTCCAACGGTATATTGCACACCCGAAACCAGTTCTTGGATCAGAAGATATGATCGAATGAATGATTGGTTCTTGGTTATGCATGTTTTGAGGTCACTTGTTGCACACAAGGACCAGTTTACTACAAAATCAGTTTCTAAAGTAATGGGGATGAATTTTACAAAAGTGAAAGATGTTTTTTTCAATCACATACCAGGTAACAAAATTTTCCTTCAGTTTATGAACGAGTGTAACTATGTGGGAGATATGCAGTGATATTTGAAGCCTACATTAAAAAAAAAACAAATTTTGCATTTGTTTTACTATTTTAGTCATTGAAGTGTAGTGCCATTTTACAGCAGATGGCAAGTAATTTTGAGAAACCCAAGGAGGTTTTTTTGAACCACGAGACATAAAACAAACCCTCTTTAATTTTATTCATAGGTGTCATGAATTGGAATATTTGACTAGATTTTTATAGCTTATTTTTACAGATTTAAATATTTAATGATTTCCTGTTTTAGAGATTATTTTATGGCTCAGATTCCGAGAAACAGGAAACGAATTTCCAAAATTTGAGAGATGTTTTTCTCATGCAGGACCTTATCTACAAAAATCTCTTTTATTTTTGTAACAGGTGTTATGGTTCAAGAGATACGAGTTCATATTTGGCCCCTCTTTCTAGAAATTCGGTCCAAATTTAATGTAACTGTTTCTATCTTTAGGGAGATGGTTGAGCTCAACTCCCTTAGTACAGGGATGAGCTAATTATACATATTTTATGAATTTTAGTGCGTAAAGGGTTTGAATTTTTCAGTAGAGGAAAGTTACTTTGCACTATATAAAGCTTTTTCTGAATATTATTTTTAATGGAGTAGTTTCTGCCCTTTAGATTTCGGATCCATCACGGTATCTAATGTGCAGCATGTTTTTCTTATAAATTCATTTCCATACTTTGTTTTTTCTGCTAATTCTTATTACAACATTATCTAAGAGAAGTGGTAGGAATCCATCCACACAAGATGCTCCTATCACAATGATTTTGTTGTTAAATGTAGTGGTTACCTTTGTAGAATCCATCCTCTGTTTGATGCTTTGTTTTGTAACCCTTTATTTCTCTTTCTTCTAACGAGGCCACTGTAGATCCATCCTCTCATCGATGCCTACATAGTAGCAAGATTTCTCCTCTTCTCTTCTCTTATTCATATCTTGGCTTGGCTGAACATTGCACTTACTTTGCCTGAAGTTTGTTTGCATAAATTGGCCTCGATTCCATAGCCCAATGGTCCCTTCCATTGTCATTTTCAACCCACAATTTTCAACCAAATCCTCATTCTTCATAGCTAGCCTAAGATTTATTTATGTCAGCCACCCTCAGTTAGAAAAGGGAGAGCCCTCTCTAGTCTGGCAGGGCTAGATGCCAGATCGAAATTTTGGTTTGTGGTTAACTCAGAATTGCCTCTTCTCTGCCTCGAGGTTCATTCTGAGTGCTAACACTAGTGACTATGTCCTATGCAATAAAATTGCAGCTACAACAGGAAAAGCCAATACAGAAGTACACAAAGGTTGAAATAGATGAGGGGAAACATACTTTTAGTAGGTTAAGGATGTAGTTGAAGAAAGCACATAGTGAAATTCATGAACATAAGGACCATGATGAAAGGTTTAGGAAAAATGTGTATGATGTTTTGAACATGTCTGATCAAGGAATTGAAAATTCTAAGTATATGCTAAAGAGGTATCTTCCATTACAGAGGTAACTAAGAAACATATGAAGGAAGAACCTTACCATGAGCAGGGAATTGAGGATTGCCAAGCAGTTGTTCAAGGAGATACAAGAGAAGAAAATATTTAAGTTGGATTTGTTGGATGAAGCATCCAAAATTTGAATGTTGGAATAGGTAAATCAAATCAATTTCAGCCTTTTCATTTTTTATGCAAGAATGATGGTTGAATGAGTTTGCATAAGGGGGTCATTTATTGTTCTAATATTTCTTAAGAGTACCTAGACTCAATAAACCATGAAACATTGTTAAAAGAGGATATCAAACAATAGTTTTTTATTTTGGCCAAGCATTAGGGTTAGGGTTTTGATGGAAATTAGGAATTTTGTCATATTTTTGGTGAACGGTTGTTGTAGGTGGAATTTTTAAAGTTCGGAGAATTGCATGATGAAGGAAGGTTTCTAGGGGTATTTGATGATGTACATAACATTTCACACATGTACCATTCATTAAGTGAATCGGGGAGTGACAAGAGATACATCAAACTTCAATTCGCTATGTTTCTATGTTGTGTTTTTGTCGAACTAGGAGGTTGCGTAGCACAGATGTTGCACTTCCACACAGTTAACCTTTTAATCGAGAATTTTATGTCTAAAAGCTATGTAATTTATTTTTATGATATTGGTTAATATTATGAGGCACCTGATAACCTTTTAGCTTGATTTATGCTTTGAATTTAATATAAATTTGTTTTAGAAAGTGTTGGTCAAACAACTCGTAGTTTTCAGAAAAACGGTTGTATATTCATGCACTAGGTAGAAACATAAATCCTATTAGGGAATTCGGTTCTTAGAGGTGGGAATTGGTTATTTATGTTGTAATTTTGATGAAGAAAAGGGTTTCCTATATTTTAGAAGAAGAGACAATGTGTATTAAATTTTTCTCATATACTTTTCAGTGAATGAAAAGACAGAGGTATTATTTTACAAGGATTCCTGTGTCAGTTACTATGGAGATGTCCTTCATTTTTTTGCAACTTATATTTTTTTATCAATCATACTTTGAATGTGTATCTTCATATTTATCTAAACAAAAATTACCTCATAATTCACTTTAAAGGTAATCCGATATAGTTTTCCAAACGATTTATGTTTTCTCCTTGAAAGAAACTTAGAATGCATGCTATTGTTTGATGTTTTATATTATATTTCCACCATTCCTATGCTCACCTCTCTACAATCAAATTGATTAAAAAATCCAAAAATACTACCTACCTTTCCCTTGTAGGAAGATCCCTATTTCTCTTCGTCCCATCACTGAAAAAGAGTCAACTTATATGTACGTATTTCCCAATGGATCTTTCTTATTCCCTGCGAGCAAACATTTAAAATCTATATCCCTCTTAGAACCATACCTAGCCTAAAATATAAGTGACTGAAGTTTAGATAGAGAGAGCCTTCTGAGAAGATGAAAGGGATAGATTCCAAGCTTCCAAGTGGTTTTTGGCTACCTTTAGGTTCCTCTCATCACCTTGGAGGAATTGCAAAGATCTAACAAGGTCCAGGTAAGAGACAAGACCTTTCACTATTCATTGATTACTTTTATTTGAGTTTCCACGATAAAATTTGGAGCTTTGGGAAAGCCATAGTTCTTTGGGCTAGGTAACACAGGTTCTCATGCATAGATCAAGGTTCTTAGGCATATATTCTAAAAAGGGAAGGCACATTATAATGCCCTAATAAACACTATGATATTGTGCTACCATGACAGTCGAGGTAGCTAAACAAATTTACTCGTTCATTAGAGAATTTTTGAGGTAAAAAATGGGCCTCAAAACAAAAATGTACAACAAAAACCAAATTTATAAGAACCAATAGGATTCAGTATGATGTGATTTCAACCATGGGCGATGATTCACAATTTTTTGAGTAAAAGGTAAAAGGATATAAAAATGAAAAGTTCAAGAAAGTACTTTTTCAACTCATATTTTCAGCTTATCTCCTTATGATTTTACTCAAATTTTTAGTGAGAGCACTTGTTGGATGTTAAATCTAATTTTTCATCCATGGACTACACATGTTTCATACTTTTGATGGATCCTACTACTTGAAAAATGTGAAATACATGAAAAACATGCTTGAAATCACATTTTTTCATGTATTTCACATTTTTCATGTAGTATGGTCCATCAAAAGTATGCAACATGGAAATTCCTTGGAAGAAAAGGTAAATTGTACATCCAATGGGTTTACCTTCTTAAAATTTAGTAAACTCATAGGGAGATAAGTTGAACATACAAGTAGAAAAAGTAGTTTTTTTCTTTTTTCCCTCCAAAACTTGATGGGGTAATCTAATATTATTTTATTTTTTCCACTATTTTTTTATAATATTCCTTAGGAGATGAATTTTAGATCTCAAATTTTCTCTAATGCTAAGGCATACTAGATGGGATGAAAATTGATCCAAACGATTTTCAGTGTAGACTAACTCTAGAAAGATGGCCACATGGAGGGAAAGACTCCAAGAAGTAGCATAAATGAAAATGCTTAGTAATGTTGACTTCTTTACAATATTGAGAATATGTGGGCTCTTGAAATATGCATGAACATAGCTAATGAAAGTGGAAGAATATGTTTTCACAACAATAATGTAGATGTGGGATGAAAACTAGAGAGTGCCTAGGGTGGTGGTTCAGGAGATAGAGCTAAATAAAGATGATATCTACTTCCTCACTTAGCTCCGAAGTTGTTTGTGTGTTTCGTGTCTCAACTTTGCTTGAAAATGTAGAAGCTATCAATTCTAGTAGATAATTTTAAATTGCTGTAGAATGTAGGTTGGGATTCGTGCTAATAAAATTGTATGAATTCTGCTTTGTGTAGGGAACAGAAAAGGTGCGAGGTCTAACATACCTTCAGCAAGAAGAAGTTACATTACAAACCAACAATTTGAAAACAATGTTTAATCTGCACCTATGTTTTTTGGATGGAGCTCCCATTGAGCAAGCAATTTGCAACTATGTTGGTTGGATGGAGCTCTCATTGAGGGAGGCTTTTCACAAATGCCTCAAGCAATAAAATGGCTGAGATGGGAAAACTGCCCACTGAAATGCTTACCATGTGAATGGAAGATGCAATGACTAGTTGTACTAGATTTGAGTTTTAGCAAAGACATCGAGGCAGTCTGGTCAAGGTAGTCTGGACAACTTTGTCTGATAAAAAGGTAATTAGGAAAGAAAAATATAAACAAAAAATAAATCTTGTATTGCTTGCATGCAATTTCCACTTCCAATATGAATAAAATATCTCATATTATCATAAAGAAATATTAGGAAATACCTGCTAAATTGGTTAATGGACAATTCTTTTGCAGGGTCTCCACAATCTAAAAGTGCTAAATATGAATTAATATACAAATCTTCTAGGTCATCCGGATTTAAGAAATCATACATCCCTCATAAGGTTGGAGCTTTGTGGCTGTACTGAGCTGAAGGAATTACCAGAATTTGTTGGACTTGTTCAACTTTTATAAAACTTAATCACTTAGATTTATAAATTTCTAACCTAAAGAAACACTAAACCTAGCTTCTCTTGGTTCCAAATCTCCCTTGTTCCCTCAATCTTGGTTCCAGATTCTCTTGTTGGACTTTTAATGCAACTTAAGAACTTAGATTTATCAAATTGTTAACCTGAAGAAACACTAAACCTAGCTTCTCCTAGTTCCAGATCTCCCTTGTTCCCTCAATCCTAGTTCCAGATCTCTCTTGTTCCCTCAGTCCTAGTTCTAGATCTCTAGTATTCTCTCTTGTTCCCTTGGTTAGTTTTCCTCTTGAAACATAACTAGAAACACATGTATTATCCTCCTATTCTCGCCAACTATATAATCGTCTAGTTCTCACCAGCTTCAACTTCCATCTCTTGACACGGAAGCAACATGCATTCATAGGTGGTGACTTAATCCACTCTAAATGACTTAGACACCCACTCAACTGACTAAACACTCTGATTGGCTTTGCAAAAGATTCACATAAAATTTAATGTTTTAAATTAATGCTAGAATTAATTCAACAGTTTGAAAATAGAAATTAAATCGATCGACCTAACTTATGCTTTTGGCCTCCCTGCCTTGGGAAGAGGCTAAATAAGATGTGAAATCCATTGAAATGTAAAAGTACACAACAAAAAACATGCAAGGACTTAAATCTTAAAAGCTTTAGGTTAATTATGAGCCAACTAATTCTTATCAGAGGACTTTGATTACTATAGTCCCATACCATTACGAGATGGCAAGGGCTAATAAGGAGTACTATCTGTAGATAATATAAAGTATAGTATAGAAAAGAGAGGTTGAGTTTAACTTTTTTATAAGATATGGTTTCATCTATTTCATAAAAACATAAGTTTAATTGTTTTTAAAATACTATGTTGAGACGGGTAATAAAAAAATAGAATTGTTTTATATAATATTAAATAGTAAGATGAAATTGTTAAGTTATTATTACATTATATTATTTATGCGAAAATGTTTGTAATATTTAATTGTATTAAGGTGTCATTATTATTATTATTAATATTTTTAGTGTTATTTTAAATTAATAAAAAAATATGGGTGTAATTCAAAAAATATGAGTGTAAATTAATTATGAGGGTGGATAATTAAATGTCCATGTGTATGCAATTGTTACATCAATGATATATTTAGTATTAGTTATTCTAAATGATAATTGAAATTCTACAAAACCTTTGTATATGTATTAATAAGGATGGACTAGAGTAAAAGAAAAAAACAAAAAAGGGTAAATGTATAGAAGTAATAAAGATCATTTTCATGCCTATTTTATAGTGTGGGAATCTCGCTTAAGGTTTCTAGCATGTGTTATGACTAGAAATAGTTTAGGAATCAATTTAAATAATGTGCAGCTTAAAATGGTTTTATTATAAATAACTCTAATAGTGTTATCACTAAGGCTCTTATGCTTATGTGTTTCATTGTGAAAACTTAACGAAATTTTGAAAGGTTGAAG
>APFE030441073.1:70735-94449 GCA_000404065.3 Pinus taeda | reverse complement strand
GGGGTTTCGCTCGGGCTTGTGGTAGACCCTGTTCAGTGGGAGATCTGCAAGATCGATTTTGGTGGTGAAAGAAGATGGCAAGCAGCGGAAAGATAGAGATTGAGAAGTTCAATGGTAAGAGTTTTGAGTTGTGGAAACTCAAGATGGAGGATATGTCGGTGGATAAAGATCAGTGGATCGCGGTAGATCCAGGTACTAAACCAACGAGAGTGACCGATGAAGAATGGAAGAAGTTGGATCGAAAGGCAAAGAGCACAATACAATTGTGTATCTCAGATTCAGTATTGTTGAATGTATCAGGGGAAGCTACGACAAAGGCTCGATAGGACAAGTTAGGGACTTTGTACCAATCTAAGTCTCTAGTGAATAAACTATTCCTGCGGCAAAAGCTGTATAACCCGAGGATGAAAGATGGAGACTCAGTGGCAGAGCATATGAATGCGTTTAATACTTTGGTAGCTCAGTTATCATTTGTTGATATTAAAATTTCAGATGAAGATAAGTGCATCAGTCTGTTGTGTTCTCTACCAAATTCGTGGGATAGTCTGGTTATTGCAATAGGTAGCAATGTAACTGCTTTGTAGTTTGATGAAATAGTCTCAGCCTTGCTGACGGAGGAGATGAGATGGAAAAATATGGACAACCAGAATGGTGATGCCTTTTCTGTACGAGGACGGTCCCAGAACAAAAACAAAAATAAGTCATCGAGTGCGAGATCTAAATCTAAAGGGAGATATAAATCTCTAGGAAAACCTATAAAGGTGGTGTGCTGGAAATGCGGAAAGGAAGGGCACTGCAGAAGGATTGTAAATATAAAGCTCCTGATAAAGGAAAGGGATCTGATGATGCTCCTTCTGCAGATGCAAAAACCACCTC
This sequence comes from Pinus taeda, assembly GCA_000404065.3. NCBI lineage: Eukaryota > Viridiplantae > Streptophyta > Pinopsida > Pinales > Pinaceae > Pinus > Pinus taeda. Next base: position 93,573 of record APFE030441073.1, on the reverse strand, counting down.
AGATGAAGGTGGGGATGTGTAATTGGCTTCTTCAAGTACACATGTAGATCACGAGGCATGGTTAATTGACTCAGATGCATCCTTTCACTTCATTCCCCATAGAGAGTGGTTCTCCGCGTATGAGAAATACGATGGTGGTGATGTATTCTTAGGAGATGATAGGAAGGCTAGAATCATTGGTCGCAGAAAAGTAAAGTTGAAGTTGCAAGGTGGAAGGTTACAACCCTTCCTGGTGTTCTGCATATTCCTGCATTGGCCAGAAATCTGAGTTTTGTAAGAAAGTTGGATGATGCAGCTGTAAAGACAGTGTTCGAGAAGGATACCTGCAAGATGGTTCGAGGACCACTAGTATTGATGTGGGGAGTTCGGATTGTAACTCTGTACAAGCTGCAAGGTAGAACTGTTGTTTATTGGTCCAATAGTTCTATGGTTCCTAAAATGGAGCAGAAAATCTAGTGGTCTCTGGAGAGAAGACCATGTTGTGGCATCAAAGGCTTGGACATATTGGAGAGAAGGGCCTTCGAATACTTCATCGTAAAGGTATTGTTACACAATATTTTGTCACCATCCCTGTTATCCCTTCTCCCGTACATTGGAGGACCTATTCCGGGATCTGTGAGAAGTGACATAACTTGAAAACACCTGCATTGTATCCCCTTGAGTATGTACCTCATATGCCCTGAAGACACCTTCTGTAAAATACCCATAAATCTAGCCCTTTTCCCATTGGCGTTGTTCCTCAGTGTATCACTTCCGCCAATGGGGGAAATCCTCCAAAGAGGGCATGCCAGCTGGTGCTCTGTGTCAGAGTCGCACTAGCGCCAACCCAGTTCGGTAAAGTTTTTAACAAACAAACTTCAGAAGGTTCCTTCTAACCTATCCATGAACTGATTCCAGTTTGAGTTAGTTCAGTTGGGCTTCGAATCTCCCAAGGAGGGAAGTAGTTCTCCACGTCTCATGGAAGCTTCCTAATGATAAGGACAATCCCATGAATTTGGTGGATGGTCTTATCTACTCCTCCTACCTCTATATAATCTTGTTCTTTTCCCTTTGAGAAGCTAGTTAGTAATTCTACTCTTCAAGCTCCCAAATCTAAGTCCCAAAGTCTAAGAATTGCTAAGCTCATGTTACAAGAGGCCTTGTTCATCCCCATAAGGCTATACCTTTAAGGAGGAGATCCATGTCCAAGTAATCAAGGAGAGAGAGGCTTGTTTCCCATGCCCTACAAGCTTTGCGAGGCATGTGTTGCTAATCACCCAGCCAAAGGAGGATTTGACATCAGAACTTGGTTGTATTCTCTTTTGTTTATCAATAATAATAGACGACTATCATTATGGTTCAACTCATGTGTCTTTATAATGATGTTTGAGTTTTATCCTTTCTGACTGATACATAGTTGCATTTCTTGGATTTTATGCTTGTATTTGTCTTGTTCTTTGCATGTGCAGGTGTCTATTCACGAGGATCGTGAGGATTGTGACCAGATGAAGCGAAAGAACGGAAGTGACGAGTCTTCTACGAATACTACCATTGGATTCGAGGTAGGCCCTCATCGTCGGCCTTTACTTTGCAATTAGGAACCTACGTGTTAGCATTGTTTAATTGTTGCTATACCCCATTTAGGCTAGTGGGATCACCTCTATCCACAGAGGGGATTTACTTGTACAACAATTTGGGGACTCTGCTCGGGAGTTGGCTATTTCCTTATTTGTTTGTCTTGTTTTGTTGTTTGATTTGTAAAATTTAGATAGATCCTGAAGTCTGGCCAGATAGCCTTCGAAACGCTATTGCTTTGCATTAGCGAAGTAGATCAACACTACTTAAATCCATCTCCGGTTTGGTTTGAAAACTGAATGACTTGGAACTTGCCTTCTTTCTTGGTTATTTCCTTGGTCTCTCCCACTTGTTTAGCTCTCTGGGTTGAATGCCTGTGTTGTTTTTTTCCTCTTGGAGTACTTAGGTATTGCTGGTTTGGCCTTGGCTCTTTTGTTTTTATTTTTCCATAGCAAACTCGGCTGGTGCTAGTTTATACCATGACAGTTGCGCTGGTTGGCGCATGTTGCACATTTACAACCTGCGCCAATTACTGAAAGGCACTTGTTGCAGCCTGACAGTCGCGCCAGGCCTGTAAACTTTTGAAGTTTGCTTGGTTTTGAACTTTTTGAGCTTTGGTTTTTTTCCTAAGTACCTTTTTCAAACTACTTGAGTGTGTTGGAGTGTGATTTGATTGGCTTTGATCGCTACCCTTTGGGTGTTTTCTTTTTCCTACCGATTTCACATTTCTAGCCCTAGGGCATTTAGTGGCCCTGTGAATCGAGCCTTCCTAAGGTGTTTGGTCTTTTTGTGGTCCAGTGAACTCTTTTGTTTGCTCTCGTACACTTGTTTGGTAGTTTTGAATCACTTTGTTGCATTATTTAGGTGATTGTCTTCGTCCTCACTTGAATTCCACTTAGTCTCACTTTGAACCAAGATCACACGGCTCATTGTTGTCTTTGGGATCTTTTTGGTTCTTTGAATATTTGATTTGTGATTTGAGGGACTGAACGTGTGTGTATTGGATAGAATTTGTTTGCGTTATTTCTAAAAAGTCCTTTAGTGTATTTTTCCATTATCGAAAAAGAAAATCTCTTTTGCTTTGAATCAGTTAATGAAAATTAGGACTTTTCATTTCGATTAGTGTTTTAGTGATCTTAAAGAAAAGTTTATTGATTTGCATTAGCTGCATTAGGGAAATGCTTTTGTTTTTTGTGATCGTTTTGTTTGCATGAAAGCTCTTTAACTCTCTCGTAATTAGCATTCATCGAATGGAATGACATGTTTTGGCATATAGATTGCATTTCGGGATTTTGAGAGATTACATACGGTAGGACCTGAAAAACGGAACTTAACTCAAGATTAACTTTAAAATAAATCGAATGAATCTAAAAATGCATTGGAACATAACGCTCACATTCTAGAGGTCTAGGCTAGAGACGTGCTCCGGTGTCATTAAACCTAGTCACTTTTGTTTTCACTTAAGGTTGGGTGATTCCTCCTTGTGTGAGTCAATTGTGGTCTAGTACGGACTTGTGCTCCCATGTACCGTTGCATATATATGGGGAGACTCCACTAGGTTATCATCCTTGATCCACAGGAAGTCATGTCTGCAACCTTACAGCCCGTAACGCACCCAACACAACATTCGGGAAGATTGACTGCCGTACGGAAATTCCTTGGTTTTCATATGATTGCTAAGGTGTATATGCAGTTTTACAGATTGTCTGGAAAACCCCTTGCCTAGTTTCTCTAGAGTAGTCACTTTTTGATCCTTTTCGGACTCCTTAAAAGAAAAGGCTCACTTGAGAATTTGTCACTTCGGGCTCACTAAATATTCGAAGGCGACTAGAGTCATCTTTTGTCCTCTTCTCGACTCTTAAAACATGAAAAGGTGAATTTGTGTCCTAATGTCTTAAAATTTATTCGACCACGATCACACATACCTTGTTAGATCTTATTTGTGTTAGTTTTGAGTAGGGTCTTTCTCCCTTAGCTTGTCTAGGATTTTTTGAATTCGATCATCCTGGCGGATCCATCGATGCCGTCTGTCGTCCCTAGTGACCAACGGTCTTCTTCTTCTGCTACTCCTGAGACACCAGTTTGTGGTGACACTTTCCCTGTTATTCCAAGTGTCCAACCATTGAGCTCTCGTGCTCCAGAGGACGAGCTTCACGATCTGTTTTGGAACCCTGTTTGGGAACCTTACGAAGAGGATTATCCCTCTACTCCTACTATTGTTTCGACCCCGATGGCTTCCTCTGATATGGAGGACACATCTCCTGTAGCGAGTGAAAGACCCGTTATGTCAAGTATTGAGACTCCTATCCCGGCCACATCCCCGGTCATATCTACGCCCTACACTATTACACCTTTCGGTATTACAGTGCCCGCGCGCTATAGATCTCTGAGGGATGCCATAGGCTCTAGGAACTCCTCTTCTGGTACCATGTGGGATCATAACATCGTTCCCATTACGGGATCTTTTGTTTCCCAAGTTCACAATACCGTTGTCATGTCAGTTCCGACCAATCCGACAGTTTGTGTCACATCTTCAACTCTCGTTGCTAGTGTTGTTAAAACATCTTCCATCGTAACTACTGTTGCCGACCCATCCCATGGTCCAGTACATAATGGTCAATCAGCACATGCTGCCAGAGTTGTTCATCCTGCAAGCAGTGCCCCACCTTCTTCTGATGCCATTTCAGCAGGGGGGCATATTCTCAATACTTGCATGCTGTCCAAAATCTAGGTGCGCAAGGCCCTTATTATGACCCATAGGTCATCATTTGTATACCTCCTTGCCAGCTCAGCCTGCGGTTGAGGATTCAATTCCGTTGAATGTCACTTAGGGTACCACTGGTTACAGTGGTGGCCAATTCCGTTCGGATCAAGGGCATCCATACTAAGGACCATCATACCAAAGTCAACCATCATACACCCAGCCTAATTATGGGCATCACTATTATGGCCAAACCTATCCAGGGCAACCTAGAGGCTCACAAGGACAACCCTCCCAGGGACAACCTTCGGCCTTTGGTGGTACGTCCTTTACCTATCTTGGGCAACCTTCTGGGAACCCAAGACAACCTTATGCTCAACAAGGACAACCTAGAGTCCAGCAGGGATACCCTTCGGGTCAACCCTACGGGAATCTGGGACAACCTTACGCGCAACTAAGACAACCTGGAACCCAGCAGGGGTACCCTTCTGGGCAGGGTGGTCAGCCTGACATGCAGCAAGGCCAACCCGCTGCTCAACCTAGTCAGCCATTTGGTCTGCAAGGACAACCCTCAGTTGCAGAAGGACAACTGAACACCCAGCAAGCTCAACCTTTTGGGCAAGTAGGTCCGTCCCAGATCCAACCGGGACAACCTTCTGGCCAGATGGCCCAACCTCAGTCTTCCCAAGGACATCTCTCTAGGCCTTCTCAACTAGGCATGCAGATGGTCCCTGCTTCTCAAACTCAACCTGGTTATCAGCCCCAGAATCAAATTGGTCTCGAGCCGCAAGGTGGGTTTCAATCCCAACCTTCTTACGAAATGCAGCTTGATTCCCAGGCTCATTATGGAGCCCAGCAACCGTATGGATACCAGCAACCCCAGAGTTTGCCCCGTATGAAAATTATCAACAGCCGCTAGTAACCCCTTATCAAAATTACCAGCAACGAAATGTTGCTCCTGCAAGTCAGTATGGTAACCAATGGGGGGTTGGGGGGCAGATCCAGAATCAACCATCCAGTTATGGATATAACCCTTATGGACAGAGTACCTATGGACAAGGTCCTTTTGGACCTGGTCCGTCCGGACAAACTCAATGGGGGCAACCAGCAACCGTGTGGAACTCTAGCCCTACCTCATATCCACAACCACAGATGTCCTTCAACCCTCAACTACCATTCTTAGCAACATTTGAACTGCCCGATGTGTTGAAATTAACCAATAATCCTATCTTGCATAATCCACAATGGCCGCCGGTTCCAAGCAAGATACCCGGCAACTGTCCCAAATTTGACGGAAAAGTTAGAGAGGATCCTCAAGCCCATGTAATGACTTACCACCTTTGGTGTTTGTCCAATTCATGGATTGACGATTCAGTTCGGCTTCGCCTGTTCCAAAGGACTCTCACCGGCTCCGCTGCTAAATGGTACATTGAATTGACCCGTACGTCTTTTCAAGATTTCAATTCATTGGCAAGCATTCCTCACTCATTTTCAGTTACCCATTCGGTACGAGACAGGAACATATCTCCTTATGTCTCTCAAGCAGGACATGGCTACGCACATCTCTGATCATATACATGAATGGAGAAGGCGTCGTCGGTTGATCAAGTTCTGGATTCCTGATCAACTCCTCACCGATTGGTTCACAACTTCCTTTGTCCCTAAGATCGCACGAGACATTGCTATGGGAGCTTGTGTGACTGAAGAGCAAGTTATCGTGCATGCCTAGTGCCTTGACTTAGTTTATTGTTAGTCAGGTACTTTATATGAGTATTTGCCTGATGCCCCAAGACTCAGTACATCCAAAGCTCCACCAAATCCATCTGTTGATGGAGTCATTGGCTCTGTGAATCCGTTGTCGAAAAATTCATGCTCGAACCCTGGGAAGAAAAACTCGAATGCTTCTAACGAAAACACTTCTCAGGGTGGTTCTAATTCTGGAAGTACTTCCGAGGTTAACGTTGTTCAGTCCACTACGGCGAATAATGCCTCGAAAGGAAAGAAAAAGGAGAAAGCAAAGAATAAGTCTAAGCAACCCAAATAGGATTCCTCCAAACCTCCACCCGAGGAAGGAGCCAAGTGTAAACCAAAGTATCATTATCTTATCTGTGATGAGGATCACTATACCAAAGAGTGCCCGCGGCGGTCCGAGGTTAGTCGTTTGTTGAAAGGTGCTCCTGGGATTCCTGCAGTTCTGAAAGAACCTTTCCCCTCTCAACAGACTCAAATGGTGGTTGATCCATCTTCGTCTTCATCTCCCTTTGGTTCCCAAGTGTTCATGGTTGGATCCATTCCCGTTCATGTAACGACTCGAACAAAGGAATATCTGTCATCCACCGGGAATGAGCCTGAGGTCCCCTCAAGTGCTCCTCCATCCAGTTCTAGTCCGCTCCACATCGATAGACCTAATACTGAGACGAAAATTTGACCCCCTCCCAAAGGAGTACTCTAGAGATCATCTTACAACCCAAAAGCTCGTGTTGCCCAGCACTATAGCATAGTTGAGGACTTAGTGCAAGCTCCGTCGGCTATGTCCACTTTAGAAGTTCTCCAGAGCTACCCCCCTCAGAGGAAGTCCCTACTATCGGCCATCGGTGGCATCGACCCAACAAATTTGGATTTGATCACCTTTGATCTCGAGAGCCATGTCCCAAGGCTGCCTCATCAAATCACCTCCCTCATACAAGTCAGCATCAATTCCAAAATGATCCATCATATGGTTATTGATGAAGGTGCGTCAACTTGCATCATGTCTATTGCTTGTTGGAAAGCGATCGAGTCTCCGACTTTGAGCCAGTCTCCCATGAAGCTGGAAGCCTTTGATGGGAGAGAATCGCATCGCTATGGTATCCTTCAACGATTGTCGATTACTTTAGAAGGGAAAAACATTGAAGTAGAAGTTGAGGTCGTTGACGCAAATCTTACTTACAACCTCCTTTTGGGTCGAAGCTGGACATGCCATGCATGCCGTGGCTTCGTCCCTCTTCCGTGTCATTCGTTTCCCTCACCAGGGGAAAATTGTCACGGTAGACTAGCTCTCCTTCTTCACTTCTTCTTTTGAAAGCAATGTACCTTTCGTGGAGCATACCTCCGTCCCTTTCGAGAGTGTGGGAGCCGGGCTCTTCAAAGATCTCGCCCTCGTGGGTGTTTTTTCACTCCCAACTCCAAACCTCGCCTCCATCAGTATCATTTCGGTTTGTTCTTATCCTTGGGTTCTTCCCCCCATCGACCAGATAGAATCGTGGGGTGAGGAGATGCCGTTGAGTCCCGCTGAGCTCAACTACATCGAAATCGCTACTGTATCGGCTCCTCTTGCTGAATCTACTTCTTTAAGCAGAGCTCTTGACTCATACGACTATTCCCCTTGGCTTGTAGAATGCACCTCCTCAGATCCATTAGAGGAAATATTTCCTTCTGACGAAGCCATTTTAGAGACCATGTCTCTCGAGGAACCTCCATGGTTCAATCTTCATCACCGTTCTTCATTTCTCCCTACCCTTTGGGACACGTTGGCGTGTCTCCCTTCATAGCCTCTTCAGACACCTATTCAGGTCTATCAAGTATCTTCTAAAGGGAATTTAGGGAACATTACACAGACCCAACCTATCGACATCTCTGTCAAACCAGGGATTGTCGAGCACATCTACATAGGAGTCACTTGCACTCCTGAGGAAATTCAAATCTATATAGCTCTTTTTCACGAGTTCCGTGACGTCTTTTCATGGTCTTATGAAGAGATGCCCGACATTGATCCAAACATCATAGTGCATGAGATACCTATGTATTCAGGAGCTAAACATGTTCGTCAACGTTTACGCCCTGTGCACCCCCGCAAGGTTGCGGAAATCAAAGCAGAAGTCGAAAAACTTCTTAAAGCTGGCTTCATTTACCCTATCCCACTCACAGATTGGGTCTCTAACATTGTCCCTGTGGATAAAAAGCAAGGTACTATTCGCGTCTGTGTCGATTATCATGATATTAACCGAGCCTACCCAAAAGATAACTACCCCACACCTTTCATTGACCAGCTCATTGATGAGTGTACAGGGAGTGAGATATATTCATTCATGTATGGCTTTTCTGGCTACAACCAGATTAATATCGCACATGCCAATCAACATAAGATGGCCTTTATCTGTCCGTGCGGTACTTTCACTTATGAAAATCTCCCTTTCGGTCTCAAGAATGTCGGTGCCACTTTTCAACGTGCGATGTCTTACGCCTTTCATGATATCCAACACATCGTACAGCCTTATCTGGATTACCTTCCCGCTCATTCGGCTAAGCGCCAAGACCATCTGTCACATCTCCGCGAAATTTTTCTCCGCTGTCGACACTACAATATTCGACTTAATCCGCATAAATGTGTGTTCTGCGTAGAATCTGGCTGACTTCTCGAGTTTATCGTCTCCCGAGAGGGCATCTGCTTGGATCCCCTTAAAGTCGAAGCCATTTTGAATCTTCCTCCCCCTGCTTCTTTGTGGCAACTGTAGAGTTTGCAGGGTAAAGAAAACTTCTTACGATGATTTATCCTGAATTATGCCCAAGTGGCAAAAGGTTTCATGTGGTTACTCAAGCGTGACACCCCGTTTCAATGGGATGCCATAGCTCAAGACTTTTTTGCACATCTTAAAACTCTACTGGTTTCTGCCCCTTTGTTGTGGCCTCTGAATTATGATTGCGATTACACGTTGTATCTAGCCACTGCTGATACCACCATCGGCATGATTATGGTTCAGTATGACGATGATGGCACTGAACATGTTATTTATTACCTTAGCCATAATTTGTTAGACACAGAATCTCGATATGCTTATGTCAAGAAGTTGGCACTAGCCACTATTTGCACTATTCAACGCTTCAGTCATTACATCTTGTTGCATACCACGACAGTGATCTCTGATTGCAACCCTATGACGTACATTCTGTCACGCCAGTTGCTGGGGGGGAAATAATCGAAGTGGATAGTCATCCTCCAAGAGTTTGAATTAGCATTTACTGCTGCCAAGTCTAAGAAATCACTTGTCTTCCCTGAGCTGTTGTGTTCTTTGCCATCTACCGCTGCCTCCTCTCAGTTAGAGGATTCCATTCCAGACGAAACTCTCTTCCTCATCAGCACCCTCGATCCCTGGTACGGGGATATTATTGTCTACTTACAGACATCCTCCTTCCGTCTCGAGACCTCTAAAGATGCTCGCCGACGGATCCGACATCAAGCCCAACCATATCGCATTGTTGGGGACACCCTGTACCGTCTCGGTGTTGATTCTGTTCTTCATCGATGCTTGACTTTTGAAGAAGCAGAGAGAGTTTTGAATGACTGCCACTCTAGTGCTTGTGGTGGTCACATGTCTGGATATGCCACCACATATAAAATCCTCCGTGCTGGCTACTTTTGGCCCTCCATTTCCAAAGATTGCATTCTTGTTGTCTGTTCATGTCATGAGTGCCAAATTTACCAACGGAAGATGCGTGCACCCCCTGCTCCACTGCACCCTGTTGTCACCGTCGTTCCTTTTGCCAAATGGGGCATCGATTATATGACCTGTAACCCTCGCTCGGCCGGGGGGCATGGGTACATCATTGTTGCTGTTGATTATTTCATGAAATGGGCCGAGGCGATGCCTACACTGTCTGAAGACGGTCACACAGTGGTGCAGTTTTTGTTCAACCATGTTATTTCGAGGTTCAGAGTACCCCAAGCCATCATCACTGATCACGGAAATCATTTTTGTAATCATATGATGACCGAGTTAACAACCCAGTTGGGCCTAAGGCATGATAGTTTGACCCTGTACTATCCTTGGGCAAACGGTCAGGTGGAAGTCGTGAACAAGGTTTTGGTCACAATGCTTCAACGCACTGTTGGCCTGCATAAGTCCAATTGGCATCTGATGTTGTTCTCTACTTTGTGGGCCTACCATACCTCTGTGAAGGACGCCACCGGTTTCACTCCCTTTCAGTTAGTTTACGGACTGGAGGCTACCCTTCCCATTGAGTGTGAGATTCTTTCATTAAAGATAGTCGTCGAATTGCTCCCTGATACTACTCCAGTAGAAGAGCATCTTATTTACTTAGAGCGGCTAGACGAGACTCGTTGCCTGGCCTCCTTAGCTATTGAAGCTCAGAAGAAGCGAGTGAAAACTCACTTCGATAATACTGTTGATCCCTGCTCTTTCATTGAGGGAGACTTAGTACTTCTCTATGATCAAGCTAACAATAAGTTGGGGGTAGGAAAATTCGAGCCTATGTGGCACAGGCCCTACATTGTGAAAAGAGTTTTGCAAAAAGGAGCCTACGAGCTTATTGATTATGAAGGCAATCCCTTGGATAAGACCCGAAATTGGCTTTATCTGAAAAAATACTATGCATGAGTCCAGGCACTCTCTTTTTGTATATACGTGTGCTTTCAGCAAGTGTGTTGTGTGTGCATGTTTTCATATTTTTGTTTTGGTGTGTCAGTGCGATTGCCACTTATTGTGTCTTTTTGATTCTTGGACAGATGTCTCAATCGCCTTACGTTGGTTTTGCTGATGGTGCCTCCCACAGTACACGCAACTTGTCATCTGCGGCATGGGTGATCTACGATCCTCATGGTGAGTTAGTAGACATTCAAGGGGTTTGTATAGGTTGTACAACGAACAATGTTGCTGAATATAGTGCTGTGATTGAATTATTAGCTGAGGTGATTAACCTCGGCATTCGAACATTCGTTGTGAACTTGGACTCTCAGCTTGTCGTCCACCAACTCAATGGGCGTTATTCCGTCAGAGATCATCGAATTTTAAGGTTGTATTTACGTGTTAAGTTATTAGAAAGGGATTTTGATCTCATTACTTATCAACAAAACGACTTAATACGTTAACCGATGCATTAGCTAATTATGTGTTGGACAAGCATTTGCATAACATGTAGTTTAATATAATACAAGAAGCATAAAGTAGAATAAACCATAAAACATATGTATATATATATATGTGTGTGTGTGTGTGTGTGTGTCCAAAATGTTGCACCCCGTGCATCATCAAAAAATAATACATGTTTGTCTGAATACATCTGGAGACAACATGTCTCTCAAAAAATATGCATGAAAGGAAATGCCTAGATATCTAGTCTCGGTGGTGCTCATGGTAGCACGTCACCGCTCGCACTAAATGCCTCAGGAGCTGGTGGATGCACATTGGCATCCCCACTATGTGCCTCTGGTATGCTAGCGGGACATCGGCTAGCTGAGCATAATCTGGGATCCCTCGAGTGATAGCCTCGAGGTTTTGGAAAAGCTCTCCTCTGTCACCACCCTCCTCTTGAGGATCCGTTGCTACCATTGCTGCTACTGGGTGTCTCCTCACAATAGGAGACATGCCAACTGGATGCTCTGGGCCGACATCTACATATGCATATAAAGGTCATTAGGACAAGCATGTACTCACAAAAAGAAAAAACATAAAAACAAGAAATCAAAAAATGAGGTCATACCAATATCCTTGTCCCAGTCCTCTCCCTCCGATAGGGGAAGGTCAAGTTCTCCGGTGAAGTCTGTCTCAGCATACGGCCAGTCCTCCACCACAATCAGTTGGCGGCGAAGCCACCCGAAAAACTCAGGTCTAGAAGGCATCTGCTGACCGCCACCACCCCTCGGCATCAGTGCTTCCCATCGAGCCATCCTCGGCTCTCGAGGTGCTGGGTCTGCAACAAAGGCCCTTTGGCCCTGGAAGCTTGGCACGTGTTCCAAGAAGAATGTCACCAAGATGGCGCCATACCCGAACTGCTGCAACTTGCCCTACTTGGCTTTGGTCAGCTGCCTCTTCATATTGGTCGTCACCGCTGATGCCCAGTTGAAGATCGTCGGACTCAGACACTCTGTCGCCAGGATCAAATTATTCTTCGTAGCTTCGTGGGGGCCTGTGCCCCCGCAGCTCGTGTGATGGTAAACAACAATGCTCTCAGGGTCAAGTCCAGAATGGTGGGGATGTCCAGTTTTGAGCTGCCCTACCTGTATCTGGCACTTGGGAAAACCCGAGCCTTCACCTCCTCCATCTTCTCTCCAGATGATCTGCTACCGGTCAATCGAGGTACCGGCCCCCGTCATGACAATCCAATGAGGAAGTAGACATCGGATACGTCAAACTCCAACACTTGGTCCCATATTCGGAACACCTGTTCCTGTACGTCCCACAAGTCGACAAAATACTGTAAAATCTCTAGCTGAGCTCGCAAATAGGACAACATGAAAAATTTCTTGAGCCCACATGCTCTAAGTGCCTCCATGTAGTCCTCATCTGCTAAGGCCAATGGGTCTATTTGGTCATGTTCCCTTTCTTTCCACAAAATCACCATTTTTTTGTATTTCCCTGCAAACACAAGCCAAATAATGAATTAGATTCTGTAATAACTTGAAATTACAGGTTAAAAAGTTTAAATTTGTTAAAGATTTGCCTAAAAAACTGTGCGGCCATTGGCGCATGCCCTATGGGAAAGTTGCCCCATTGGTGCGAGTCCGTCCCCAAAACCTGCACCAATGGGCGCAACCCCTAAATTTAAAATCCTCCCTATAGGAGATGAAAAAGCAACTTAAAACAAATTCTAAGAAGATGGAAATGGAGCCAAGGACAAGACCTCTTACCTGACACTGACGACGTTCCAAATGGTCCACTAGATTTGTCGCAATTGCCAACTGAAGGTCGCACTCCAAAAGCCCTAACATCGCTCCCTAAAGGTAAAAAGTGAAAAGTAATTTTTTAATTTACCATTTTCACCACTTTATAACTTTTTGACCCCTAAATAGGTTTTAAAAGTCATTTTATGAATATTTTTATGGATATTTGTGTCGAAAATGGATTTTATGTCGATTTCTTGTGCAGCGACAGGTGTTTGTGCAGCTTTGGTGACAAAACGAGTTGTATTTTATACTTTTTCGGACTCGGTAAATACACGAAAAAGTCACTTTGGAGTCATATTTTTCTCTTTTCTGACTCTCTAAACGTGAAAAGAATGCCGAGTTGGCCCTCTCGACTCTTTAAACGGAAATGAGAGGAGGTCGTCTTTAAACCCTTTTCCAACCGTTTAAAAACGAAAAGATTGTTGGACCCTTGTCGTTTCCTGTTCGTTAATGGTCACGAAGTGACATGGTTTTGATTGCTTTTCTACTTTTTCAGATCAGAATCACTACTTATGAAAATTACTCCTCGATCGTAATGATCGGGCAGTTCTTTCGAGCATTGTTTTATACTTTTTCGGGCTCGAGAGACACAAATTTACGAAAAAGGAAACCCTTGGAATTTACTTTTTTGTTGTCTTTTCAAACTCTCTAAACATGAAAAGATGTTGAGTTCTTCCTTTGTCAGACTCGTTAAAACTAAATGACATCGGATTCCATCGAAATGACGCCTCTCAAGCATATGCTATCCCCGTCAAGCTTGTCATCCAAAAATAACCAGGGTACTCACCAAAAACGGCGGGGGAATAAAGGAACCACAATCAAAGTCGTGTCAGCAGTATGTCGCTCTTGAACGTGGCACTTGTCTGCATTCGTGTCTTGGTGGGGACATCTCATCTTGTTTTACACTTGCCTCCATGGGTTTGGGTTATCCTATTTGACCATTCATATTCTCATTGTCTTGTCACCATGACCCCTGATCATTTGATGTCAAATACTTCCAAGTCCACTGTCATGCCGCCGATATGTTCAAGAGAAGTTGACCTCTACAGAATACTCAACCTCCCTCTGATACCTCACACAAAACATTTTATCCTTCTCTGTCTCGTGTCGATGATGTGGGAAACATTGTGGCCCCACCTTCGATCAAGGTCACTTCCTGTTGACTTCAGCTCATTATCCAGGAAGTTGACTTAGAGACTCCCTTCAGGTACCTTGGAGCCTGCATGCCTCAATGGCAGGTTCTTCGTGTTCGACACGAGGTTTTCATAATTGGCCTCCGATCGGATTATTCTATGGGTGTTCAACACCAGCTCACTGATTCGTACATCGTGGATTGTACCTATAGTACCTTGAGGACCATTGTCATTATTGATGGTACCTCTCGCGTCTGTTAACAGTTATCATCACTGACTGGTAATCAGACGATGTTTTCGCATGTTCGACTTCGACTCCCATATTCGCATGCTTGAACTTGTACTTTGTTCGGGTCGAGATGGAGCGCAAGTCCCTGGATTTTGTCTGTTGAGATCTAGATTTCATTTTGTGGATTATTATAATCACTACATGACTCATTCACTGGATGGCTGCAACCATGCCTGAGTCTATTCATTGATCCTCACTGGATGGCTGTGTCCTTACCTGGGATCCAGATTTTTATGTACTCTATGTTGGATGGCCGCGCCCATGCCATGTACATCATGTACATGAGATATTAGTTGTACTTCGTGCAGGTTCTCCAGCAATCGTGTTTTCAGTCGACCATGTTCATGTAAAGCATTTCACCCCCCTCTCTCTCTCAAGCTTCATGCTTTAGGGGGCATCTGTTACACAATATTCTGTCACCATCCCTGTTAGCCTTTCTCCCGTGCATTGAAGGACCTATTCGGGGACCTGTGAGAAGTGACATAACTTGAAAACACCTGCATTGTATCCCCTTGAGTATGTACTTCATATGCCCTCAAGACACCTTCTGCAAAATACCCATAAATATAGCCCTTTTTCCATTAGCGTTGTTCCTCAGTGTATCACTCGCGCCAATGGGGGAAATCCTCCAAAGAGGGCATGCCAGCTGGCGCTCTGTGTCATAGTCACACTAGCGCCAACCCAGTTGGGTAAAGTTTTTAACAAACAAACTTCGAAAGGTTCCTTCTAACCTATCCATGAACTGATTCCAGTTTGAGTTAGTTCAGTTTGGCTTCGAATCTCCCAAGGAGGGAAGTAGTTATTCACCCGTCATGGAAGCTTCCTAATGATAAGGACAATCCCATGAATTTGATGGATGGTCTTATCTACTCCTCTTACCTCTATCTAAGCTTGTTCTTTTCCCTTTGACAAGCTAGTTAGTAATTCTAGTCTTCAAGCTCCAAAATCTAAGTCCCAAAGTTTGAGAATTGCTAAGCTCATGTTACAAGAGGCCTTGTTCATCCCCATAAGGCTATACCTTTAAGGAGGAGATCCATGTCCAAGTAATCAAGGAGAGAGAGGCTTGTTTCCCATCCCCTACAAGCTTTGCAAGGCATGTGTTGCTGATCACCCAACCAAAGGAGGATTTGACGTCAGAACTTGGTTGTATTCTCTTTTGTTTATCAATAATAATAGACGACTATCATTATGGTTCCACTTATGTGTCTTTATAATGATGTTTGAGTTGTATCCTTTCTGACTGATACATAGTTGCATTTCTTGGATTTTATGCTTGTATTTGTCTCGTTCTTTAAATGTGCAGGTGCTTGTTCACGAGGATCGTGAGGATTGTGACCAGCTAAAGCGAAAGAATGGAAGCGATGAGTCTTCTATGAATACTAGCATTGGATTCGAGGTAGGCCCTCATCATCGGCCTTTACTTTTCAATTAGGAACCTACATGTTAGTTGATTGTTACTAGACCCCATTTAGGCTAGTGGGATTGCCTCTGTCCACAGAGGGGATTTACCTGTACAACAAGTATGGTAGAAGGTATGAGTAATAACACTCTGGATTTTGATTTCTATGAAAATTGTGTATATGGGAAGTAGAATCGGGTGAGTTTCGCCTCTGGTGGTAAGAGGACGAAAAGATATTAGAGCTTGTGCATAGTGATGTGTTTGGACCTATGAAGGTTCCATGATTGGGTAAGTCTGTATACTATGTATCATTTATAGATGACTTCTCAATGAATACATGGATATATTTCCTTAAGAAGAAATCTGAAGTCTTTGATAGGTTTAAAGAATTTAAGGCTTTGGTGGAAAATTAGACAGAGAAGAAGATAAAGGTGCTGAGGACAGATAATGGTGGAGAATTTTGCAGCAAGGAATTTGAAGAATTTTGTAAGAAGTGTAGTATAGCACAGCAGAAGACTACTCCATATACACCTCAGCAAAATGGAGTCACAGAAAGAATGAACAAGACGTTGATGGAAGGGGAAAGAAGCATGCTCAGTGGTGTCGGGTTAGGATAGGAATTCTGAGCAGAGGCGGTGGATACTGCAAGTTACCTGGTCAACAGGTCACCTTCATCAGCGTTGGATGATAAGACTTCACAAGAAGTATGGACTGGTAAGAAACCCTCTCTTTCACATCTGAGGGTATTTGGATCTGATGCCTATGTACATGTTCCAAAGGAGAAACGAACCAAGTTGGATAGTAAATCTGAAAAGTGCATCTTTATTGGGTATAAGGATGGTTTAAAGGGTTATAAGCTTTGGAACCCAGTCACAAGGAAGGTTTTGTACAGTCGAGATGTGGTGTTCAGAGAGGTGAAAGATGTTATTAAACATGAAGTCCAACCAAAGGAACCTGTGAAGATAGAGTTTGAACTAAAGGAGGAAGAATCAGACTCTGTAGCAGAGGAGGAATCAAAAGATGAAGAGCCACAAACTCCAGCTGTGAGAAGATCAGTTTGAGAAAGAAGGAAACCAGAAAGGTATAGTCCATTTTCTTTCTGTTCAAATTTTGCTTTGTCTGTTACTGATGATGATCCCAGAACGGTGAAGGAAGTAGTGGATTCAGAGGATGGAAAACTCTGGAAAGAGGCCATGGTTGATAAAATGGCATCTTTTCACAAAAATGAGGCTTGGGATCTGGTGGAGTTGTTGGCTGGAAGGAAACCCATTGGTAGCAAATGGTTGTTCAAGAAGAAGACAAATGCAGTAGGGAAGGTGGAGAAATACAAAGCTCGGTTGGTAGAAAAAGGTTATTCCCGGGTGTCAGGAATTGATTTTGGTGATATTTTTTCTCCTTTTGCCAAGGTAACTTCTATTAGATTAATTTTATCTGTTGTTGCTGCTTTTGATTTTGAGGTAGAACAGATGGATGTGAAGACAACATTTCTTCACGGGGATTTGGAAGAGGAAATCTACATGAAGCAACCTGAAGGCTTTACAGTGAAGGGTAAGAAAGAACTGGTATGCAAGTTAAAGAAGTCTTTGTATGGGTTAAAATAGTCACCAAGGATGTGGTATCAAAGATTTGATACATTTATATGGGGACTTGGCTTCACCAGAAGCAAAGCAGATCACTGTGTGTAATTTAAATTAATTGGCGACCATGTTATTTATTTGGTCTTTTATGTGGATGATATGTTGCTGGTTGGAAATGACAAAGAAATTATCCAGGATTTGAAGACCCAATTGTCCTCCAAATTTGACATGAAATATCTCGGTGCTCCAAACTATACTTTGGGCATGGAAATTAAAGGAGATCGGGCAAAGAGGAAGCTCTGGTTAAACGAGAGGAAGTATGTCAAGACAATACTACAGAGGTTTAATATGCAGGCTAGTAAACCGATGAAGGTTCCTATTCCTATAGGATTGAGGTTATCTGCTAAACAGTGTCCCAAGACACAAGAAGAGGAAGAGGACATGTCCCGTGTTCCATATGCAAATGTAGTAGGTATTTTGATGTATGAAATGGTCTGTACTAGACCAGACATTGCACATGCAATGGGAGTATTAAGCAGGTTTATGTCAAAACTAGGGAAGGAGCACTGGACAACAGTCAAGCGGGTTTTCAGGTATTTGCGTGGCACTAGTGATTATGGTTTGTGCTACCAAGGAATACCAGGATTGGACAGAGTGTTGGATATTCATGGCTTTGCTGATGTAGACTGGGCTGGAGATCTGGATCAGAGAATATCTACAAGTGGGTATGTGTTTAACCTATTTGGAGGTGTAGTCAGTTGGATGAGTAATAAACAATCTGTAGTGGCACTATCAACTACAGAGGTAGAATACATGGTAGCCAATCATGCAAGCAAGGAAGCAGTTTGGTTGCAGAGATTGTGTTCAAGTATGGGGTTAGTACAGGGAGCTATAAGGATAGACTGTGACAGCCAAAGTGCAATTTTCTTGGCAAAGAACCCTGCTTATCATTCAAAGACAAAGCACATTGATGTTCAGTATCACTTTGTGAGGGATATGATAGAAGACAAAAAGGTGTTGCTCATAAAGGTGGACACTTTGAAGAATACTGCAGATGCATTGACAAAATCTGTGAGCTCTGAGAAGTTCTCTTGGTGTAGAGAAACAATGGGCATTTCAGGGCTAGAAAAATGACTAAGCTCTTCTGTGGCCCCCTGTGGAAAGAAAAATACAAGTGGGAGATTGTTGGGTTGTGTTATATTCTTTCCACGACTAACATACGTAGTGAACCGGGGGGGTTAGAGGGGGATGGAGCCCCCCTTCATTGTACCGATTGTGCAGCGGGGGGGTCACAGGGGGGGTGGTAGCCCCCCCTATCTGGGGGGTTTGAGGGGGGCGGGTAGCCCCCCTCTACGGGGTCCAAGGCATAACAATTGTTTCTAAAAAACAATATTTTTTAAAAATGGACATAAAAATAACCATTTTTCACATAAACATAAAAAAAAACTACACGTTTTGATAATTTTTTGCTAGAATTGACATGTCAAAATCACAATTTTTATATGAAAATTTTAACTAAAAATGGTTAAATAATAGCTTTTTTTAATGGTTTTCATGTCAAAAAAATATTAATAATCATTTTTGTTTCAAAAAATAATGATTAAATTAAAAATCAATGCGAAAACCACATATTGCAAATATTGAACGAATAACAACCTTAATTGATTGATTATTCTTCTCATAACATGTCAAAGTCAAAACGTTGCAAAGCTTGATTTTCAAGCATAGCTTAAATTTAATCAATGATGTCACGTAATCCAAACTCTTCGTCCTCTAGAGTTTCATCATTATCTTCTTCCATAATATTTTTTGCTTCCTTTTGCTCATTTTCCTCTTCTAATGGATCTTTGATGTCTACGAATCTCCCATGTATGTCTTTCCAAACATTCCACGTAATTGATGTTTGGGTTCCTTTGCCTTTTTTGCCACACATGATTCACTAAAGTCCCCTTTCTTCAACCCAATTTCTTGCATTGCATCTAGAAGAAATTGAAGAGCGTTAATTCTTTGCTGAATGAAATTGCACTATAATGGATCTTTCTCAATTGCAATGCAATTTGTTCCTTTTTGAAGGCAGCATGCTAGTGTTGTACCTAATTGTCAAGCACAAAAGAAATAATGAAGTAAATTAGTACAATGACATATTAGTTAAAAAATAACATATTGAAATTCAATTCCATATAATAAAACTTACCTGAGCCAGAAAATAAATCCAAAACCCAATCTCCTTCATTTGAAAATATATCTATAAGATAGTTAATCATAATTGTGGTTTTTGATAAATGTTAACTATCTCTCCTTTTGTTTCTTTGTCTTCATATGTTACTTTTCTCATAACAGCATCATAAGTCAGTATTTGGCTATGACTCTTTCCATCTACCCGATTAAAAATCATAGACATATGGCTATCATCTTTTGCCCAACTATCAATATGAATGAACTCACAATCATTTATAAATTGTTGATCTTCATTGTTAAGAAGATTTGACTTTTGCCTGTAACCATGAAATAGTAAAAGTTCAATTAACTTGTACATAAATGAATTTTCCAAACATTAATCAAATATACATTTTAAACGTCTTACCATGTAAGCTGCATCCTTGAATTTGTTTTCCCCTTGAAGCTTGACAATATCATTGCCAATTGTGTGTCTGAATGAAATGTCACAAATCTCCATAATGGTGATGACGTGACTTCTACAAGTCCCACAACCACTTTATTAAGAGTTTGATAAGTATAAGGGTCACTATAATATTAAATGTTTGGAATATTGAAACCATGGGGAATATATGCAATAACTAGGGCATAATCCCTATTCAGTTTGAGTTTTGGCAATGTCTTCACAGTCGCTTTGTATTACTTGATATTGAATAGTGTCTAGCCCATTCCAAATGAAATGATTAAGAGTTGGATCAAGTTCATCATTCTTAATACATTGCTTCCTCAGTGTTTCGATCTTTATTTTTTCAATAAATGTTTTGAAACTATCTGGTGCTCCATTATCTTCCTTCCTCATGCTTTATAAAATAAACAAATATATGTGTAAGTTATGAACTAAAAATAGTACACAGATGAATAAAAATGAATGTATAAATCAAGATGCCTTTTTAAATGCAAGATAAAAAGCTTTTAATGTTGATGTAGAAGATGAATCTAGATAGTTGCATACAACATCATCCCAACTATCTTCATTCAACAATCTAACCATTTGTTCTTGATTTTTCATGTAAACTTTGTGACTGCATAGATAAAGTAACAAAAAGTTAATATAATGATATGTATAACAAATACTACCAAGAACAACATGTTTTACTTAAAAGATAATTATAATCTAGAAATAAATAAAAATAATTCGGCAAACTTACTTTTGAAATTCTTCATACATTTCCTCCAATGATAATTCCCCTTACCTCACACAAGATAATATTGTTTTGACAATTTTTTCATCTTTCACTCGTTGCATCACACTCCAAGGTGTGATAGTCATATCGTCTGGAAGTTGCTTCATTTCAGGAGTTGATTTACTGTTGCTACATATCAACAACGGCTTAGAATTTTTTACCCTCTAGTTTTTAATGCCAATGTCTTCCCACATGCTAAAAATCACATCAATAAACTTCCAAACATCTCCAATTCTAAATACCAATTGGAAAATGCTATCAACACCTCTGAATAAATCACTATTTTTATTGCCTTTTCGACCTTTTGAATTGGTTTTCTGTTCAATTTTTAGCCTATTTCCATACAACATTCCTTTCAAAAATCTGCAGTAACATTTATCCTATCCCCACCACATTTTTCTTGAAATTCACTATGAATAAATCTAACCCTTTGGATGAAAGTCATAGAAATCCTATATTCATTATCTGAATTATGATCCCATGCCACTAACTTTGCTTCTGTTTCTGATAAACCAGTAGAAATGATACATTTCATTGTTTCAAAATGTTGGTTATTAGGATATTCCTCCATCAATTGTCTTCGAGCTTCTACAGAATGGTTCCCCCAAAGCACATAATAATTGTGTTCAAAACATTTTGACTTATCAAATGCTTCTTTGTTGGGAACTTGAAGTGGATCAACAAGAAGCACATAACTAACCACATGAGCATATGGATTGTACCTCATCAATGTCTTCAAGTTGTGAACATGTAGATGATGTGGCTTTCTGACTTGATATTGACATTGTCCTTCACTTGCCCTATAGGTTTGTTTGACATTAAGCTAAAATGTACGACCACCATCAATTAAGTTTCTCTTTGTCAAATTCTGTCGAATGGAATTTTTTTTTGTTTTGATGATGCGGTCATCTAAATCACCTCCTGGTGTAATGATTTCTCTTCTTTCCTTTGAAGTTTCACTAGGTTCTTGACTACTGGTAATGACTACTTCAAAATCTTCAACTTTACTTTTCTTCGTCATAACATTCTCAACAGATTTATTCTTGGGCATTGTTACTTTTGGTCTTTTATGGCTCTTCCTAGTTTGAATGTCATCT
Organism: Pinus taeda; assembly: GCA_000404065.3. Lineage (NCBI taxonomy): Eukaryota > Viridiplantae > Streptophyta > Pinopsida > Pinales > Pinaceae > Pinus > Pinus taeda. The sequence goes on along the minus strand of APFE030441073.1, from coordinate 71,763 downwards.
TCAGTAATGGAAACATATGCTTCACTGTTTCAACTTCATCTTCCTCAAAAGTAACTTGTTTACCCTTGCTAGATTTATCCACCAGAGGCCTTTTTTTCTTATTCTTTGGATGTAGTTTTGTAGCATCATCAATTACTACATTTTTCTTGTTTTCCATATCTTCTTCTGACACTGAGTAATAATTGCTGACAACTTTCATGATATCATGCTCTATGAAATGAATGCCTCCCAACCTGATTGAATAACTTTCAACAAAATTCTGCCAAACAAAATATTATGTCAATAAAAACAAAGTTAAAAAATATAGCGAGGCACTTTTAAGAATGCAAAATACAAATATAAATACCGATACTTATGATGTTTTGTGTCATCTCATTTACGATTTGCTTACACAACTTTGTATATACCTCTCTCGTGTCATACAATGAATATGATAGTGAGTATTTAATCCTTTCATGTGACTTGGGATCTTTTGTAAGTAGGTAAACAACTTCAGTGTCTAGTGCCGAACACATATCTATGACTCTTCCCATCACCTCAAAAATTCCATTATCATTCAGTATATCAATATATATAGATATATATTCGCATTTGTGCTTTCTCTTTCTTCTAGATACCAGATTCTTGATGGAAATTTCACCTTTTTTAAATTCTTCCAGTCTGAAATTATATTCTTATCACTTGAGGCACTTGAAAGATTTGTAGCCATGAGCACAGGTGGAGTTCGTTCACTAATGCTTCTTCAAGATGCACCTTTAAGAGTCGTTGGTCAAGAAAGATTCACAGAAGCTTTATTTGACACCATTTTCTTGAAAAATAGCAACAAATAAATCAGTAAATAACAAAAACATATTAACTTAAATTAACAACGAAAATATATCATAAATTTTTTATTTGTATAATCAGAATCGCCCAGCCACCCCAAACGAGCTGGCGGGCATGTCGGCACTGGGTGAGTTGGTGGGCGAGCTGGAGGTCGAGTGAGGGATAGTGAGGCGGGGTGGGAAGCCAGGTGGGTGAGGGCGGGT